>CATIWX010000016.1:0-207474 GCA_949699795.1 Spicauda simplicius | reverse complement strand
GTTATCTGGGATTCTTATAGCACCAGGACTCCGGGATCTTCAAAGGAACGCAACTGGAGTCCTCTGAGTGCATTGCCCCATCGGGCTCCTCCCAAGTGAGCGGCTGGGCCCACCACTCCATCTGGTGTTTACCACGATATGCGACCACACGTATGCCACCGTCCTTCCCGGGATCACCTGGCTGGACGGTTCAAGCTCCGTCCATCCTGGCTCTCACGATAGCATGCGACCACACATGCTGACATCTTTCCCGAAGTTGCTGACCCGAAAGCTCCCTTTTAGTTGCCTCTTACCACAGACAGGGGATACCGTAGCCGTATTCCCGGAACTACAGAGACGTCATTGACCTTTCACATTTTGCTCCGTGTTTTATAACCATTCAAATATTAATATCATACAACTTCGTTGTATACGGCGGCGGCGCACGGCGCGTACTGTCGGTCAATCAATTGACTACGCAATCCTACTAATATTATAAATCCTACTAATATTATAAATGCGAAAGTTTGTGAGAATGTATGTGTATTTGTTATTCTTTCACGCAAAAACTACTCAACGGATTTGGTTGAAACTTTACAGTAGTATAGGTTATACATCAGAATAACACATGGGCTATAATTTGTAATGTTTTTTTTTTTATAAGATTATAATATAACGAGAAATATCAGGTTAGTCGGAAAAAAAGTTGTGCTCTGAGAGCTATCTTCGCGTACGCTGCCTAAACCTTTGGATATATCCAAATATAATGTACCGTGGGATTGTTTGGCTCACATAGGTCTAAATAAAAGTCCGCGACAGCATATGTCTGTATTTTATGTATAACCCACAATAACTCTTTTTATACTTTGAAAATTTTAAAAATATCAAGTTGATGTTTCCATGGGTTTTATACAAACTAAATATTAATCCTTATCAAAATAAATGATTTCAAAAAATCAAGCATCTAATAAAGATTGAATCTGCTGTTTACACCATGTAAATTGGATAAGTAGTTTAGAAGATATTACGAGTATAACATATTGCGTAGTCAATTGATTGACCGACAGTACGCGCCGTGCGCCGCCGCCGTATACAACGAAGTTGTATGATATTAATATTTGAATGGTTATAAAACACGGAGCAAAATGTGAAAGGTCAATAACGTCTCTGTAGTTCCGGGAATACGGCTACGGTATCCCCTGTCTGTGGTAAGAGGCAACTAAAAGGGAGCTTTCGGGTCAGCAACTTCGGGAAAGATGTCAGCATGTGTGGTCGCATGCTATCGTGAGAGCCAGGATGGACGGAGCTTGAACCGTCCAGCCAGGTGATCCCGGGAAGGACGGTGGCATACGTGTGGTCGCATATCGTGGTAAACACCAGATGGAGTGGTGGGCCCAGCCGCTCACTTGGGAGGAGCCCGATGGGGCAATGCACTCAGAGGACTCCAGTTGCGTTCCTTTGAAGATCCCGGAGTCCTGGTGCTATAAGAATCCCAGATAACCCTGCGTCGCTCCCAAGGCGTACCTTTTTAAGGTTTCTCCCTCGACAAAAAAGAAAAAAGTCAATGAGAATGAAATAGCGGAAAGGTCAAATATGTTATTCAATCGTCATCGACCTTTTAATGTAACACAACTCGGCACATATGTCAGATTAGCAGTAGTTTAGGTCGTAGTTGACTACTCTAGCCAACTGCGCGTTGGTAACCGTCACGCGTTTTGAGAACCTTTCTTAAAACTTTTAATTTTAGAGTAAGTCTTATTTCAAAACTAATTCAAATTAATATACGTGCCTGTGATTTGAAATTTGAACACACTGATTTAGGCGATTAACACACGGCACCGCGCACCGCCGCGAATAGCGGTGCCCCGCGCGGTAAGGCTACGTACTCACGGCGCGGTTTTCACCCGCGGCCGCCGCGGTTGCGGGCCCGCAGCTTCTGTGCGAAACTCACGAGACCGCCTATTTTTGCGGTTCCGCTGCCGTCGCGGTTGCGATTATCGACCGCAAACGTGGCGGGCGAAAACCGCAAGACGGGCGGTTTACCATCAGTTGAGGTCCTGACTACTGCACTCGCCCGCCAACTGACTGCAGAGCGCGCGGGCGCAAACCGCCGCGGCTGTAGGATGCAGATATAAGTGTAAAAAATTAAAGCAATACTCACGACGCGTTTTTCGCCCGCGATGCGCGCGGTTGTTTACGGCTCCCGCTGCACCAGCGGGCAAACTGTAGAACCGCGCGGGCCGCGGTCAGCCGCAGCCGCGGCGGTTTGCGCCCGCGCGCTCTGCGGTCAGTTGGCGGGCGCGTGCAGTAGTCAGGACCTCGACTGATGGTAAACCGCCCGTCTTGCGGTTTTCGCCCGCCACGTTTGCGGTCGATAATCGCAACCACGACGGCAGCGGAACCGCAAAAATAGGCGGTCTCGTGAGTTTCGCACAAAAGCTGCGGGCCCGCAACCGCGGCGGCCGCGGGTGAAAACCGCGCCGTGAGTACGTAGCCTAAGGCGGTTTACGCACATGTACGCGCGGATGGACCGATCATCAAAATAAACTTTTCGACATTGAAATGCATTTTTGCTTCAACGATGATCCACGCGGTTAGGCGCCAGCCCGTGTGTGAGGCGCCGACCCCCCGCACTGTCGTTCGCGCGGAGACACGGTGGTGATGAGAACACCGCTGGACCGCGCGGTTAGTCGGTGTTCGTTTGTGAGGCATCAACGGATTTATTAGACCCCAATACAACATGAGATCTGCTTCACTGCCTACCGTGGCAGTGAGCGAACCGTATGTTAATCGCCTTAGGAAGTAGGGCAAGGGTTCAATCTGAAGTAAATCACAGATGCATTGCTACTCCCGAGGACTATGATGATCGCCTCATATAAAAGTGAGCCGGCAGGCACACCCTTCAAATGAAACACAAGATCTGCTTCACGGTAGAAATAGGTGCGGCGGTGATGCCTCCCTGGTTGAACCATTGCTCTACAACCTTGCAAACTTTAAGTGGCAGACTAAATTCCACGCGAGCGAAGCCGCGGGCAAAGGCTAGTATGTTATACTCGTAATATCTTCTAAACTACTTATCCAATTTACATGGTGTAAAAAGCAGATTCAATCTTTATTAGATGCTTGATTTTTTGAAATCATTTATTTTGATAAGGATTAATATTTAGTTTGTATAAAACCCATGGAAACATCAACTTGATATTTTTAAAATTTTCAAAGTATAAAAAGAGTTATTGTGGGTTATACATAAAATACAGACATATGCTGTCGCGGACTTTTATTTAGACCTATGTGAGCCAAACAATCCCACGGTACATTATATTTGGATATATCCAAAGGTTTAGGCAGCGTACGCGAAGATAGCTCTCAGAGCACAACTTTTTTTCCGACTAACCTGATATTTCTCGTTATATTATAATCTTATAAAAAAAAACATTACAAATTATAGCCCATGTGTTATTCTGATGTATAACCTATACTACTGTAAAGTTTCAACCAAATCCGTTGAGTAGTTTTTGCGTGAAAGAATAACAAATACACATACATCCTCACAAACTTTCGCATTTATAATATTAGTAGGATAGGATAGGGGTAACATTCCGGCGATTTGTAGAATTCCATAAGAGACCTTTACAAATTTAAAATAGATTAATTTAATTTAAAATTGAATATATAATAGTAAAACAAAATATTACATATGGATAAAACTTTCAGTAATATAATAAGCTTTAATTGTAAGTCTATAAAGAGGTCTATAGAGGGTGTAAGAAAACTATGCAGTCAAGGAGATGTCATAGCACTGCAGGAGACATGGCTGCTACCCCATGATCTGCCGTTCCTCAGCACGATTGATGATGCCTTCGGAAGCTTCGGCACTTCGGCAATTGATACATCAGCCGGTCTATTAATTGGTAGACCTTATGGAGGCGTGGCGTTACTGTGGCGTAAAAGTACTTTCGACTCAGTGTCTGTGATTGAGTGCAACAACGTCCGTGTTTGTGGGATCAAAGTCACTGTAAGTAAGAAACGTTTTGTTATTATGGGTGTTTACATGCCGACGAATGGATACGACAATATAGCTGAGTTTACACAGTGCTTAAGTGAAATCTATTCTATTATTGAAGTTGAGGAAAATAAAGGGGTTGAGGCATTTTATGTTCTGGGGGATTTCAATGCTCCCCCAAAAGAACTATTTTTCAAGGAGCTTATAGACTTTTGTGCGGATCGAGACTTATTTTGTATTGATTATGACATGTTGCGCACTGACAGTACCTACACATTTCATAGCGACTCACATGCTTGTAATAGATGGTTGGACCACTGCATTGTAACTGAGTCAGCGCGGAATACAGTTGTAAATATAACGGTACAATATGACATGTATTGGTCGGACCACTATCCGCTAGTTATTAAGTGTAACTTAAACAAGCTTAGGTCTAAAACTACTATTTCAGTAAAAAGTGTTTTACGAAATAAAGTTGTATGGGGCGAAAGAGACTCGAGCCAGATTAAACAGTACCATGACCTCTGCTCCTCTGACTTGAGTTTGTTTGAGTGTCCACAGGCATTGATTGCATGTTGTGACGATTTTTGTAATAATAGAGACCATCAATTAATTTAAGACAACATGCATAAAAATATTATAAATATATTATCACATGCAGCCATTCGGACGTATAGAGATAAACCGCTGCGGAGGGGAGGTTATATTACTGGGTGGAATAGGTATGTTGCCGGCCCACACGGGGAGGCAAGGACTAAATTTAAAATGTGGGTCCTAGCCGGACGACCGGCGACAGGACTATTAAACGATAAGATGGTGCAGGCAAGGAGATGCTTTAAAGCTAAATTAAAGTGGTGTCAAGATAGACAGGAGCAGATTAAAATGGATATCCTTGCTTCTAATCACTCCGTCAAAGATTTCAAAAACTTTTGGAAAAACACAAATAAAACTTATATTAGGTCTAGCCTTCCCATGTGTGTTGGCGGTTACTCTGTCCATAAAGACATCGCGGATGCTTTTAAGCATCATTTCGCTGTACGGTCGCCTCTCGAACCTGGTAATGGTGATTCGGGCGATACTGGGGGCATCATGACGGAGGCTATGCTAGAAATATCAACGGAGAGTGTGGAAACAATCATTAGACAAATGAAACGTGGCAAATCTCCTGGTCATGATGGTCTCAGTGTCGAACACTATAAATGTGCGGGGACCCATCTTTCACGAGCACTCGCACTGTTTTTCACCTTATGTATTAGTCACTCGTACTTACCAGAAGACTTTATGCGGACAATAGTAGTGCCAATTGTCAAAAATAAGACGGGTGACACGTCTGACATGGGTAACTACCGCCCCATCTCACTTGCCACCACAGCAGCTAAAATACTCGACAGTGTGTTGCACAATTGTACCGGATATATGGAATAACCTTCCCATTCTATCAGGAGCTACTAGTTTTCGTCAAATTAAAAACAAAGTAAAAGATTTTTATTTAGAATCCATAACTTAATAGGTATATGTATGTATGGATACGTATGTATATACGTCCATGTATATAATATGTACGTGTACATGTGTATGTAGTTAAAATTATATATGCAGGTATTTCATGTTTGTATTATGGCGATTAGTTAATTAGATACAGGATAGTTTTAAGATAGTTATAAGAATGCAAAAAAATGAGAGCTTTCTCCGCCTACAAACTACACTTGTAGTTTGGCGGACAATATGATTATGTATGTTTTGATCACTGTAAGGTAATTAAATAAATTAAAAAAAAAAAAAACAAAGAACTGTCAAAGCAAGTACACATCCATGATGCACAATTTGGTTTTAAGCCCGGACTCTCAACTGAAAGTGCCAGTTTGAGCTTAAAGCATACTGTCGGGTATTACACTGCTAGGAGGACGCCGGTGTACGCATGCTTCCTCGATTTGTCAAAAGCCTTTGATCTAGTTTCGTATAAGGTATTGTGGGACAAATTGAGGGACGCGGGTGTGCCGGCGAGATTGACTTCCATCCTCAAATACTGGTACTCACATCAGAAAACCAGGTGAGATGGGCGGGTGTTCTGTTGGACGAATACGGGTTGGAATGTGGTGTGAGGCAGGGGGGATTGAGCTCGCCTCTTTTATTTAACATTTATGTTAACCAGCTTGTTGAGCGGCTGAGCAGCATGCATGTCGGTTGTCACATTGACGGTACCTGTGTCAATAATATAAGCTATGCTGATGACATGGTGCTGCTCAGCCCATCGATAGGCGGGTTAAGGAAGTTTATATCCACCTGTGAGGCATATGCGGTGGCACACGGATTAAGATATAACACCACCAAGAGTGAATTACTTGTTTTTCAAGTAAACAAACAGCAACCGCGCCATGTGCCGCCCGTATGTCCCAACGGTAAACCCCTGCAGTTCGTCGAAAGATTTAAGTACCTGGGACATATTGTCACTTGTAAACTCAGGGACGACGAGGACATAGAGCGGGAGCGTAGGGCGTTGGCGGTGAGGGGCAACATGCTTGCCCGCAGGTTTGCTCGATGCACTAAAGACGTCAAAGTCACGCTGTTTAAGGCGTTCTGTCAGTCCTTTTATTCGAGCGGCCTGTGGGCGACATATTCGCGCCGAGCCTATAATGCCCTACGAGTCCAGTATAACAACATCTTCAGGATGCTGTTGGGGCTGTCTCGGCGCTGCAGCGCTTCAGGAATGTTTACAGAAGCACGTTGCGATGGGTTCCACGCCATCATGCGCAAAAAAGCAGCCTCTCTATTGCAGCGGCTGCGAAGTAGTGGCAACAGCATCCTGAGGATGATTGCTGCTAGGCCTGACTGTCCCATTCAAAGGCCCTAGGTCGAAATCGCCCTAGGGTTGGCGACATAACGTTTGTTAATTAGCAAAATGTATATTACTAACCTCCCGAACAAGCCGGTTTCCGAAAAGGCTACGGCTAAGGTAAAAGGCTAAGGCTAAAGGCTAAGGTCCCGAAGTCGGCGCTTACCATATTTTGCTGGATCATGTCGAAACTACATGTATCTTATATGAGCGCCGACTTCGGGACTATGTACTAAGAACTGTGTTTGCTCTAAACCAACATGTATTTAAATTATTTTTTACTTTTATGTGGCATGGAAGTCGGTTGTATTTTTTGTTTAAAAATTTTTTTTTCACGCTTTTCAGTCACGATAAAATCAGTTATGGCTGTTGCTAGTCGTCCGCTAACCGGATGAATAAAATTAATTATTCGTCCGATTTTCGGATGAATAAAATTAGGTGCTGACGTCATCATATAAAAATAGACTTCTTTGACACAACCGGTCGGGGGCGCTACCGCGCCCCCTCCCTTAGATTCTGAATTGGAAAAATCTGTTCGAACCTAACCTAACCGAATAAAACAACTTTTTCTGAGTAAACATTTATTTAAAGAATAGACCTATAATTATCAATATTTAAAGTAGAAAAAGTAATATAAACCTTATAACTAAGAGTATAATTCAACTGATACTGATAAAAATAACCCATCCAATTTAAAAAGGTTGGTAGTACTCTTGCATCTTTCAGGTAATTGTATTCAAAGTGGAGTTTTTGATCATAATTATATCCTCTCCGAAACTCATTGTTGGTATTGTGAACAACAACATTATGTATACGTAAGCACAATATGGCCGATGCCTACGGTTTAAACTTGAAGGACCCCAGCATTATCAGGGTTGAGGAGTTGAAGGTCAATTTTCTTATCATACGTCTTTGCTTTGTAAATATATTACATATCCATAAGTATCAAATGACCAACGCCTATGGTTTAAGCCTGAAGTACCCCTGCATCATCAGAGTTGAGGAGTTGAAGGTCAAATTTTTCATCTTATATCTTTGCTTAGTAATCTTATCAGATATACGTAGCGATCATGTAGCTAACGCCTATAGTTTAAGCTTGAAGCACCCCAGCATCATCAGGATTGAGGAGTTGAAGGTCCAATTTTCCACCGTATATAACCATTTTTCTAATGTTTTACCTTACATTTTTTTAAATATCATTTTGAATGCGAAAGATTGAAATAGCTAAGTTTTATGGCTTAGGCATTCAATACCCCTGCATCATCAGGATTGAGGAGTTGAAGGTCCAATTTTTCGTCGTATACCTTTGCTTAGCAATGTTATTACAAATCCGTGAGCAACAAATGTCTAACGTTTATGGTTTAAGCCTGCAGTACCCCTGCATCATCAGGGTTGAGGAGTTGAAGGTCAAATTTGTCATCGTACATTTTTGCCTTGCTATCTTATTATATATCCGTAAGCACTAAATGGCCATCACCTACGGCTTGGGCTTACAGAACCCTGCATCATCAGGGTTGAGGAGTTGAAGGTCATTTTTTTTATAATATGTCTTTGCTTAGTATTGTTATTACATACCCATAAGCACCAAATGGTCAACCCCTATGGTTTAGGCTTGAGGCACCCCTGCATCATCAGGATTGAGGAGTTGAAGGTCAAATTTTCATCACATGTCTCTGCTTAGTAGTCTTGTTACATATATGTAAGCACCAAATAGCTAATGTTATAGTTTAGGATAGCTGTAACCCTGCATCATCAGGATCGAAGAGCTGAAGGTCAAATTTTTCGTCAACCTATATAAGCATAGATATATAATACATATTCCAAGTTTCATAAGAATCGATTCGGCAGAAGCCGACTTATCTCAAATTATCTAAAAAACTTGAGGAGTGGTGGTGGTTTCCACCCCATAACTCAAAGAGTTAAGCATCACAGCATACCCATGTCCAAGAGAAAAAGTTGCGTGACGAAATTTCCTATCAAATGAAAGAAAGAAAATGGAAATCGGTTTATAAACACCCAAGTTATTTAAGATTTTAAGAAACCGACATTTTCCAATTTTCCGGGAAAACCGCCGGAAGGTTTTCATTTTCCTCAATATGGGACTGCCTGTGAAACTAGTCGCATACAATGTCGTATGAATCGTGTCGGTAGGTCGACGATTTCTAGCCATTTCGCCCGAACATACATAAAAAAAAAAAAAAAAAAAAAAAAAAAAAAAAATATACGTGACGAATAGATAACCTCTTTCCTTTGGGAAGTCGGTTAATAAGTCATTATTGCATGCAATAGATAAGGCCATCGGTCCACTATCTAACAACGAATATCCTCCTCTCCGCATATTCACATTGAGTCCTTGATTTGGGGTATGTGGACTATTACGTAATTCAACCATTTCAGCCAATCGTTCATGCAGCTCAACTTTTATTAACCGACTTCCCAAAGGAAAGAGGTTATCTATTCGTCACGTATATTTTTTTTTTTTTTTTTTTTTTTTTTTTTTTTTTTTTTTTTTTTTTTTTTTTTTTTTTTTTTTTTTTTTTTTTTTTTTTTTTTTTTTTTATGTATGTTCGGGCGAAATGGCTAGAAATCGTCGACCTACCGACACGATTCATACGACATTGTATGCGACTAGTTTCACAGGCAGTCCCATATTGAGGAAAATGAAAACCTTCCGGCGGTTTTCCCGGAAAATTGGAAAATGTCGGTTTCTTAAAATCTTGAATAACTTGAGTGTTTCTAAACCGATTTCCATTTTCTTTCTTTCATTTGATAGGAAATTTTGTCACGCAACTTTTTCTCTTGGACATGGGTATGCTGTGATGCTTAACTCTTTAAGTTATGGGGTGGAAACCACCACCACTCCTCAAGTTTTTTAGATAATTTGAGATAACTCGGCTTCTGCCGGATCGATTCTTATGAAACTTGGAATATGTATTATATATCTATGCTTATATAGGTTGACGAAAAATTTGACCTTCAACTCTTCGATCCTGATGATGCAGGGTTACAGCTATCCTAAACTATAACATTAGCTATTTGGTGCTTACATATATGTAACAAGACTACTAAGCAGAGACATGTGATGAAAATTTGACCTTCAACTCCTCAATCCTGATGATGCAGGGGTGCCTCAAGCCTAAACCATAGGGGTTGACCATTTGGTGCTTATGGGTATGTTATAACAATACTAAGCAAAGACATATTATAAAAAAATGACCTTCAACTCCTCAACCCTGATGATGCAGGGTGCTGTAAGCCCAAGCCGTAGGTGATGGCCATTTAGTGCTTACGGATATATAATAAGATAGCAAGGCAAAGATGTACGATGACAAATTTGACCTTCAACTCCTCAACCCTGATGATGCAGGGGTACTGCAGGCTTAAACCATAAACGTTAGACATTTGTTGCTCACGGATTTGTAATAACATTGCTAAGCAAAGGTATACGACGAAAAATTGGACCTTCAACTCCTCAATCCTGATGATGCAGGGGTATTGAATGCCTAAGCCATAAAACTTAGCTATTTCAATCTTACGCATTCAAAATGATATTTAAAAAAATGTAAGGTAAAACATTAGAAAAATGGTTGTATACGGTGGAAAATTGGACCTTCAACTCCTCAATCCTGATGATGCTGGGGTGCTTCAAGCTTAAACTATAGGCGTTAGCTACATGATCGCTACGTATATCTGATAAGATTACTAAGCAAAGATATAAGATGAAAAATTTGACCTTTAACTCCTCAACTCTGATGATGCAGGGGTACTTCAGGCTTAAACTATTATCGTTGGCCATTTGATGCTTATGGGTATGTAATATATTTACAAAGCGAATACGTATGATAAAAAAGTTGACCTTCAACTCCTCAACCCTGATGATGCAGGGTACTGTAAGCCCAAGCCATAGAAGTTGGGGATCTGTTGCTTACGTGCATGCGATGAGATTACATAGAAAAGATATGACATGATAATTTTGACCTTCAACTCTTCGGCCCTGATGATGCAGGGGTACTTCAGGCTTAAACCATAGGCGTTGGCTATTTGATACTTATGGATATGTAATATATTTACAAAGCAAAGACGTATGATAAGAAAATTGACCTTCAACTCTTCAACCCTGATGATGCAGGGTACTGCAAGTTTAAACCATAAGCATCGGCCATATGGTGCTTACGTATATGTAATGAGATTACTAAGCAAAGATATGACATGATAATTTTGACCTTCAACTCCTCAACCCTGATAATGCTGGGGTCCTTCAAGTTTAAACCGTAGGCATCGGCCATATTGTGCTTACGTATACATAATGTTGTTGTTAACAATACCAACAATGAGTTTCGGAGAGGATATAATTATGATCAAAAATTCCACTTTGAATACAATTACCTGAAAGATGCAAGAGTACTACCAACCTTTTTAAATTGGATGGGTTATTTTTATCAGTATCAGTTGAATTATACTCTTAGTTATAAGGTTTATATTACTTTTTCTACTTTAAATATTGATAATTATAGGTCTATTCTTTAAATAAATGTTTACTCAGAAAAAGTTGTTTTATTCGGTTAGGTTAGGTTCGAACAGATTTTTCCAATTTAGAACCTAAGGGAGGGGGCGCGGTAGCGCCCCCGACCGGTTGTGTCAAAGAAGTCTATTTTTATATGATGACGTCAGCACATAATTTTATTCATCCGAAAATCGGACGAATAATTAATTTTATTCATCCGGTTAGCGGACGACTAGCAACAGCCATAACTGATTTTATCGTGACTGAAAAGCGTGAAAAAAAAAATTTTAAACAAAAAATACAACCGACTTCCATGCCACATAAAAGTAAAAAATAATTTAAATACATGTTGGTTTAGAGCAAACACAGTTCTTAGTACATAGTCCCGAAGTCGGCGCTCATATAAGATACATGTAGTTTCGTCATGATCCAGCAAAATATGGTAAGCGCCGACTTCGGGACTATGTACTAAGAACTGTGTTTGCTCTAAACCAACATGTATTTAAATTATTTTTTACTTTTATGTGGCATGGAAGTCGGTTGTATTTTTTGTTTAAAATTTTTGAAACATATTGGCGTTTTATGTCTTGCATTGTCTTTTCCAATATGATAAGTTTCTTGAGCAATGGCGTGACATCTATGCGATCAAAGGTTACAGGTGGTAATTTTTTTCATAGTCATAGTCATAGTCATTTATTGCATAATGTTGTACATAATATATATATATTTACATTAAGACATTACATTATAACCCCGTCAGGGTGTGGCAATTTGAGTTATGGTGCGAGCTGACCGATCTATTTTATATTACTGTTTGTAAATATTCTGATAGCTTATATAGACCAGGGTCGATAATTTTTAAAACCAATTAAAATCGCAGTAGGATGAAACCCATTAGAAAAGGAGGGAAATATTATAGAAATGAAGGGAAAAATAATTTACGGGCGATCTGAGGTCGGGAAGGGGATGGGGGTGAGTTTTTAAGGGTAAAAAACGGTTTTTCTCGATTTCCGGAAAAACTAAAAGTCCTATCGAAAAAAGTCAAATGGCAAAGTTGTAGGTAATAAAAAGATCTAAAACTTTTGTATTTATTTATTTTGTATAACCTCAAAATTTATGTGAAAAATTTAAAAAACCAAATTTTTGGTTTTTTATTTTTATCATTTACAAAAAAAAATTTTTTTAACAAAATTTGGCGAAAACTTACCTTTTTATGTCCCAAATACGCTGTAATTTATTTGATTAAAAATATTTATTTTTTCACCTTATTTTGAATTAATATCGAAAAAACACCCTAATTTTCAATCGAAAACTCACCCGTCAAAATATCAACTTTTTTCAAAAAGTTGGTATGTTTTCTATTCGTTGAAATCTCTACTTTTTGATGGTGAAAAAAAATATATGTTACTATAGAAAATTTTCTCAAAAAAAAACATCATTTAATTTCAATCTTTAGGTTACGTTACGTTAAGCATACTATTTTTTAAAGAAAATATTACGATTTTTATGTTTGAGTTGATTGATACAGACAAAAATAGATATAGTAATTACCTTCCTATGCAGATTCGATTTACGATTTACGATTTACTATAGTAACATATATTTTTTTTTCACCATCAAAAAGTAGAGATTTCAACGAATAGAAAACATACCAACTTTTTGAAAAAAGCTGATATTTTGACGGGTGAGTTTTCGATTGAAAATTAGGGTGTTTTTTCGATATTAATTCAAAATAAGGTGAAAAAATAAATATTTTTAATCAAATAAATTACAGCGTATTTGGGACATAAAAAGGTAAGATTTCGCCAAATTTCGTTAAAAAAAAAATTTGTAAATGATAAAAATAAAAAACCAAAAACTTGTTTTTTTAAATTTTTCACATAAATTTTGAGGTTATGTGAAAAAAGTGTAAATACAAAAGTTTTAGATCTTTTTATTACCTACAACTTTGCCATTTGACTTTTTTCAATAGGACTTTTAGTTTTTCCGGAAATCGAGAAAAACCGTTTTTTACCCTTGAAAACTCACCCCCATCCCCTTCCCGACCTCAGATCGCCCGTAAATTATTTTTCCCTTCATTTTTATAATATTCCCCTCCTTTTCTAATGGGTTTCATCCTACTACGATTTTATTTCACTTTTTATTATTTTTAAAGGCTTCTACCCTGGTCTAATAGTAGCCTTTTTTAATTAAATATTCTTTTAATTTTTTTGAAAAATCTGTTTCTGTCTCTATTAATCTTAGGTCGTCAGGCAAGTTATTAAATAATTTAATGCACATTGCGTTAGGACCCGAATTACAATTTTTTAATTTAGATATAGGTTTTATTAACTTATTTTTAAATTTATTTTGATTCCGGCGTTGTTTATTTTCTTGCATTGTAAATAGTTCAGGATGTTGTTTTACAAACAAGCATGCTTCCAAAATGTATACGGAGGTAAGGGTTAAGATTTTGTGTTTTATGAAAAACGGTTTGCAACTTTCTAGTTCGTTTATGTTGGCTAGGATTCGAACACACTTCTTTTGTAGGATAAAGAGCTGGCAAGAATCCACACTATTTCCCCACAGTAGAATTCCGTATCTAAGCCATGCATATGCATATGCGTAGTATGCGGACAAAGCAGTTTTAAAATCTGTGGTCTTTTTTAATTCTTTAAGTGCATATATAAAACTGGAAAGTTTTGTCCTAACCTTTTCCATGTGGCTTTTCCAGTTTATATGTGAGTCAATATTTATTCCCAGCAATGTAAAATAATCAACGCATTCTATTTTAGTATTTTATATGTAAAATCTATGTCAATTGCTTCTTTTTGGTAAGGTCTAAATTGTATTAATTTGGTTTTTTGAAAATTAATGTCAAGGTTATGGTCAGTCATCCAGTCAGTTATTGTATTTAAAATGTCAGTAAGATTTTTATTAAGATTATAATTATTTTTAAAGGATGTCAGAAGGGATATATCATCGGCAAACAGCACAGTAAAGTCGTTAAGTATTTTTGGAAGATCATTAATATAAATAAGGAATAAAATACATCCTGATACGCTGCCTTGGGGTATTGAATTATTAATGTTTATAGTTTTAGATCTAATTATATCTATTCTACCCCTTTTAGAGTCAAAGTTTTCTATCTCTACGATTTGTTTACGATTTTTAAGAAATGGATTAAACCAGTCATATGTTATTCCGCGAATTCCTATGTCATACAGTTGTAAGCAAGATCTTTTGTTGTGGGAAGAACCACACGAAAAGATGGTATAGTAAGGATGGTATAGTAAGGTATAGTAAGGAAAAGATGGTATAGTAAGGTGGTAAGGTATGTAAGAATACTAGGGAAATATCCAAATTAAACAAATGTTAATGTCCACCAATTCGCACTTGGCCAGCGCGGTGGACTATGGCCTAAAACTCTCTCTTCTGAGAGAAGACCCGTGCCCAGCAGTGAGACAATAATGGGTTGGCACCAAACAAATATTACACAATTAAATATTTATTACAACTCAGAAGTTAATGACACAATTTATTTAATTTATACAATAAGATCATTGATATTCCCTAATATCAGCGGAAGAACATGAGACCAAATACAACAACGGACTCAGGGCCGCTTGTGAGGATCCGCGAGGTGAGCACATATAATCCCTTAAACTCAAGCACTAGGGCATAAAGTTATAATGACTGCGCTTACAGATAAACAGTCTTGGTCACACACGGTTTAATAATAGTTGTAATCCAACAATAACAACAAGGTTATATAATTTACTTTTGTAAATACAAAGTACCAAATAATTTACTTTAACACAACTATGTGTGTATAGCAACTCAAGTCCACTGACTAACGAGCAACAAAATTATTCAATTTATGAACAATTAATTAACTGGAAAAATGTATACAGTTAACACCTGTGTACCACTTAGTGGCTACACATAATCCATACCACACATTAAATAAACAAAATAGAGTAAAAAATTGTCCCTACAACACACATACACAATAAAATAAAATAGGTGCTGGGGCTCACTGGCCCACTAAAAAACTTAAAACTAACCTAAACCTAGCAATGCTCCCTTACAAAAGCAAAAAAAAAAATAACCACCTAACCGAGTGTGACAAAAGGGGATATATGCTCACCTTATATATCAAATAAATATACCTTTTAGGCGCCAACTGTAAGCAAGATCTTTTGTTGTGGGAAGAACCACACGAAAAGATGGTGTTATCGGCTAGCTAATGTTCTTACAGTAAATTTATATAAGGTATGTAAGAATACTAGGGAAATATCCAAATTAAACAAATGTTAATGTCCACCAATTCGCACTTGGCCAGCGCGGTGGACTATGGCCTAAAACTCTCTCTTCTGAGAGAAGACCCGTGCCCAGCAGTGAGACAATAATGGGTTGGCACCAAACAAATGTTACACAATTAAATATTTATTACAACTCAGAATTTAATGACACAATTTATTTAATTTATATGTCGCCGCGGATATACCAAGACATGGAACCGGCACATTGTTTTATTGTCTCAAACTAGTTCTTTATTGTAACATTACTTGCGCTGATTATAATTAACAATTTAAGCTGAAAATGTTCCAAAGCTTTAGGATTAAATAGTTTTGATTCCTGTTTAATACTAACTACTAACAATATTATTTATGAATTGTTAATGGATGGCATTTTGACACAGGATGCAGTTATGAAAATGACATGTTACTAAATATTATTTCGGAACGGTTTTAGACCTTACAAAAATCTTAAATATTTTGAAATTAATTTTTATATCGCAAATGAAATTATTAAGTTATCCAGAAATCATTGTAAAAATAAATGAGTGCAAAAACAATTTACTTTGCAGAGGTAGCAAACTTACGAGAGTGGGGATTTGTGTCACGTGCACTCGTTTATTTAAGGCCGAACCCGACCGAGCGGCGGGGCATTTTTGCGTCGAGCGCTCGAGCGGTGAGGTCTTTCTTAATTCTATTTACGATTATTCTCTCTTATCTTTTTATATGAATTATTAATCATTTTATTATTTTTGTTTATTTGATTATTTTGTTTCAGATTAATTATTATTTAAATTAAATCATTAAATCACAAACCAATTTTTATATTAATAAATTATTTTTATTGAATTTTATTATTTTATTTGATGATTAAAAAATGGATAAAGATAACATGACCGAGGGCTCTACAGGAGTCAACGGTCATGCCCCTTTTAAAAATTCTGACGGCGGTCAAAATCCGACATCAGAAGTGGGATCGCTTCCGCGATCCCTTTCTGCCGGTCATAATGTTACAGACCCTGACTTCATCCCAGGAGGTCCTGTTGCAGAGGTTTTTGCAGCGACTACACCTCAACAAGGCAGCCAAACTTCACCTATAGACCTTGTGACATTACCATCGACTGGTAACGTTATACCTCCCCAGTTCTTTCTACAGATGATGACTATGATGCAGAACATGAGTGATCGTCTTTTACAGAAGCCAAGCGAGAGAGTAAGGATTACCGACATATTTTTACCTTCCTTTGACCCAGATGGCAACGTTGGTGTCCGTGAATGGTGCAATCACATCTCTACGGCTGTAAGTACCTACCAACTTACCGATTATGACATTCGGATGAAAGTAAGTAGTTTACTCAAAGGACGCGCTCGAGTATGGGCTGACAATTGGTTAGTCACCACCGCCACTTGGGAAGAACTCCGTGAGACCATAATAACAACTTTTGAACCAGAAAACAGGTATTCCCGCGATATCCTCAAATTTAGGGAGCATATTTATAGCCCCAATAAGAATATTTCAGAATTCTTGTCCGAAGGTTGGTTATTGTGGAGGCGTGTAACCAAAGATAAATTGGACAACAGTGATGCGGTGGAAGCGGTCATCGGAATGGTAAGTGACGAACGTCTGAGAATAGAATTGATGAACGTTAGGGCTAAGACTGTACCAGAGTTGATTTCAGTTGCATCTTCTATCAGAACTAAACGCCCTAACGTGCCTCCTCCATATTCAAATACGCCTCCTCCGAAACGAACTAGATTCTCCCAAGATCATAGAAACATTCCTCAATGTAGTTTTTGCAATAAAATAGGCCACGTCTGGCAAAACTGCCGTAATAGAAATGAATCTACCCATCAAATAAAACCAACCACTCCATCTAGTTCTCCATCTGTTCCAACCACCAGCACTAACTCACCCAAGTTTTGCTCATTTTGTTCTAAGCCTGGTCACACTTTTGATACTTGCTTTCGACGTGAAAAACAAGTTACCTCTAACATAAACTCCATAACAAACGGTAACAATGGTAAACTTAATAACATGCGTATCTATGTTGGTAATATGGAAATTGATACGGTTTTTGACAGCGGTGCGGAGTGTTCAGTGATGCGCGAGACTGTCGCAAATAAGATTCCAGGACGTCGACAGCAGGTAGTAAATTATTTGCGAGGATTAGGTCCAGTACCCATTATATCTACAAGTACGCTAAAAACGGTTTGTACGATCAATAATATTAATGTAGAAATACTTTTTCACGTACTACCCGACTTTGAAATGACAACTAACGTATTAATTGGATCAGATTTATTGTGTAATACCGGTTTAAGCGTAATTGTAACTCGTAATACCGCGACACTCGTGTCTCAGCCTCAAATCATGCATGTTCGTCCGAACAGTTCCATTTTCAGTAGTTTAAACCATGACTTAACTGACCAATCTGAGATTGATCAATTACTGTCATTACTCGACCAATATTCATATCTCTTTACTAATGGGTTTGCGAAAACCCGTGTTAATACCGGACAGCTTGAAATCCGTTTAAAAAACCCGGATAAATATGTAGAACGTAAGCCATACCGACTTACCCCCGTTGAGCGCCAAAAAGTTAAATCTATTATTTCAGAGTTGATCGAGAACAACATAGTCCGAGAGAGTAGATCCCCTTACTCTAGTCCGATTATTCTGGTAAAAAAGAAGAACGGTGACGATCGAATGTGTGTTGATTACCGTGAGTTAAACTCCAACACCATTCGTGACCACTATCCACTACCCCTTATAGGAGACCAAATAGACCAATTAGCAGGTGGTAAATACTTCCATACGCTTGATATGGCATCTGGTTTCCACCAAATACCAATTTCCCCTGAATCTATTGAAAAAACTGCATTCATCACACCCGACGGGTTATACGAATATCTAACTATGCCATTTGGCCTTTGTAACGCACCCTCAGTGTATCAAAGATGTATTAATCGTGCTTTAGGTTCACTTCTTAATCCTGGTAGTGCTGACAATGGTATAGATAGTATCGCACAAGTCTACATTGATGATGTCATTAGTAAGAGCTGTGATTTTTCCTCTGGTCTCTCATATCTTGAAAAAATTTTTATTGCTTTAAGAGATTCGGGATTCTCAATTAATGTTGAAAAATGTTCATTTTTTAAGAAATCCATTGAGTACCTTGGTAACGTGATAGAAGATGGTAAGGTTCATCCAAGTCCCAAAAAAGTAGAGGCCCTTCTGAAAACTCCCATTCCAAACTCTGTAAAGCAAGTTCGGCAATTTAATGGCCTCGCGGGTTATTTTCGGAGATTTATTCCAGATTTTGCACGCATAATGGTTCCCTTATATAATTTAACAAAGCAAGGAGTTAAGTGGTCCTGGACAAATGACCATGAAGAGGTACGTCAAAAAGTCATCCATCATTTAACTTCTAGTCCTATACTAACAATATTTAAGGAAGGCGAACCAATTGAACTTCACACCGACGCCAGCTGTCTTGGATTCGGAGCGGTTCTTGTACAAATAATCAACGGTCGACAACACGTAGTGGCCTACTTCAGTATGCGGACGACTGACACCGAAAGTAGATATCACTCCTACGAGCTGGAGACGCTAGCTGTTGTGCGAGCAATTAAGCACTTTCGACACTATCTCTACGGGCGTAAGTTTAAAGTCATTACAGATTGTAATGCACTAAAAGCTTCGGAGCACAAAAGGGATCTTTTACCAAGGATTCATAGATGGTGGGCTTACCTACAGAATTTCGAGTTTGAAATAGAGTACCGGAAAGGCGATCGGATGCAGCATGCTGATTTCTTCAGCCGAAATCCGTACTCCTTTGCAGTCAACGTGATGACAAAGAATTTGGAATGGCTTGTCGTGGAGCAGCATCGGGACCCTCAGCTTAGACCAATTATAGATGCCCTGCACAACGGTGAAGCGGTACCCGGATACGTTCTCGAAGATAACGCTCTCAAGTATGAAAGGATAGACCAGGTATTTGGTGCACAAAAGCTTCTCATGGTACCTAAATCTTTTCAATGGAGCCTGATAAACACCTTTCATACCGCTCTTAAACATACAGGCTGGGAGAAAACTCTTGGTAAGATAAGAGAAACCTATTACTTTGACAGGATGAACACCATTATCCGAGAATTCGTAGACAATTGCGTAGTATGCAGGACATCCAAGCAGTCTTCTGGGGCAACGCAGGTACAGTTACATTCTATACCAAAACCGACAGTACCGTTCGAGGTGATACACATGGACATAACTGGAAAGCTTGGGACACCACAAGATCAAGAATATGTCGTAGTTACCATTGATGCCTACACTAAGTACACATTGCTTCGTTACGCTAACGATAAAAGCCAGCATAGCACTCTTGGAGCCCTGAAACAAGTGATACACCTGTTCGGAGCACCGAAGCAGGTAGTGGTGGATGGTGGACGTGAGTTCCTTGGCGAATATAAAAGCTATTGCGATAAGTATGGTATAGACATACATTCAATTGCACCTGGCACAAGTCGAGCTAATGGCCAGGTGGAACGCATGATGACCACATTGAAAAATGGTCTAATAATGATCAAAAACTATGAGGTTGCAGAATGGCATACTGCTCTAGAAAGTTTGCAGTTGGCATTTAATTGTACGGTACATAGTACAACTGGTATCGCTCCACTTACACTGCTGACTCGACGCCAGAACTGCGTACCGCCAGAACTACTAAACTTGGTAGATTTTGATAACCAGAAAATTGATTTTGAATCAATTCAGAGACATATTCAACAAAGGATGGTCGAAGCGGCTGGAAAAGATAAAGAAAGGTTTGAGAGAGGAAGAGCAAAGATACAAAGATTTCAGAAAGGAGACTTTGTTCTGATCAAGAATAACCCAAGGAACCAAACCTCACTTGATCCAAAATTTAGCATACCATATGAAATCCATAGAGTACTTGACAATGACCGCTACCTTGTGAAGAAAGTTATTGGCCATCATGGACGTCCTCGAAAAGTAGCCCATGACCAACTTCGACGAGCACCACAGCCGGGTTGCAGTAGCGAACGGCTGATGACCGTGTCGCCGCCTAACGAACTTAAATGCGTACAGGAAGAAGCCCAACCAAATGAACAGGAAACTGGACCATCGGGTTCTTGCACTGGAACATCGACTCGCCCAGTGGATGGTAGCGATTCTTTTCAAGATGGCTAGTGTCTCTGGATGCGTGACCAAACCATCTTAATCTGGTGAGTCCTTTTCACGGTTTATTTTTGAACTAATTAACACATGGTGTTATAGCTCTATTTTCTTCTGATCTATCATGGTTATTAAACTATTAAACACATGGTGATGTTTAAATAGTTCTGTTTCAAAAGATGCATTTGGCGTGCGGATCTACTCACAACCACAAATAATGTTATTCACGATGTCAAGGCGTCATAAAATCATTAAAAGAACAACCCTACAGTTGGGCAAATATTAATAAAAGAACAACCCTACAGTTGGGCAAATATAACTAAAAGAACAACCCTACAGTTGGGCAAATATAACTAAAAGAACAACCCTACAGTTGGGCAAATATATTCAAAAGAACAACCCTACAGTTGGGCAAATATAATTAAAAGAACAACCCTACTGTTGGGCAAATATATTCAAAAGAACAACCCTACTGTTGGGCAAATAATAAGATTATGTTGTAGGCGGGTGGAGACGTCATACGACAAATCGAAAAGATGTTGTGTGTTTGAGTGATGCCCCAAAGCCATATAAAAAGATGTTATGCTTCGTTTAGGCGAGCCATAACCAAAATTAAAGTCTTAGCATTGTTAATCAAATACATTTCGTATGTACTGATTTTTGAAATGCTAACCAATGAATTTCTATTCAATTAAAAATTGAATGAAAAATATTTAATATCTAGGTTTACTTGGAAAAAATGGTTCCATTACAGATACACGGCGCAGAGCACGCACCGTTCATCAGTATGGCCGTGTCGCCGCGGATATACCAAGACATGGAACCGGCACATTGTTTTATTGTCTCAAACTAGTTCTTTATTGTAACATTACTTGCGCTGATTATAATTAACAATTTAAGCTGAAAATGTTCCAAAGCTTTAGGATTAAATAGTTTTGATTCCTGTTTAATACTAACTACTAACAATATTATTTATGAATTGTTAATGGATGGCATTTTGACACAGGATGCAGTTATGAAAATGACATGTTACTAAATATTATTTCGGAACGGTTTTAGACCTTACAAAAATCTTAAATATTTTGAAATTAATTTTTATATCGCAAATGAAATTATTAAGTTATCCAGAAATCATTGTAAAAATAAATGAGTGCAAAAACAATTTACTTTGCAGAGGTAGCAAACTTACGAGAGTGGGGATTTGTGTCACGTGCACTCGTTTATTTAAGGCCGAACCCGACCGAGCGGCGGGGCATTTTTGCGTCGAGCGCTCGAGCGGTGAGGTCTTTCTTAATTCTATTTACGATTATTCTCTCTTATCTTTTTATATGAATTATTAATCATTTTATTATTTTTGTTTATTTGATTATTTTGTTTCAGATTAATTATTATTTAAATTAAATCATTAAATCACAAACCAATTTTTATATTAATAAATTATTTTTATTGAATTTTATTATTTTATTTGATGATTAAAAAATGGATAAAGATAACATGACCGAGGGCTCTACAGGAGTCAACGGTCATGCCCCTTTTAAAAATTCTGACGGCGGTCAAAATCCGACATATACAATAAGATCATTGATATTCCCTAATATCAGCGGAAGAACATGAGACCAAATACAACAACGGACTCAGGGCCGCTTGTGAAGATCCGCAAGGTGAGCACATATAATCCCTTAAACTCAAGCACTAGGGCATAAAGTTATAATGACTGCGCTTACAGATAAACAGTCTTGGTCACACACGGTTTAATAATAGTTGTAATCCAACAATAACAACAAGGTTATATAATTTACTTTTGTAAATACAAAGTACCAAATAATTTACTTTTATAACCAGTGGTAGTAATATTTGCTTTTGTAACGGAGCAGAGACCCTTGGCATCGGAGAACATGGATAACCATGTGGCCGCAACCTCACGGAAGACCTACGGGTAGATATAAACAGGGAATCCTATCCTACGTGTCAGGTTACCTCGGAGACTGGGGCAGACGCCCGCGACGGCTGTCCTGGTGTGACGCTTCGTCGGCACGCGAAGGCACACTGTCCAGCCTCGCCAACGGCTACAGCCACCGGAGGACGGACTTCGAGGACACCACGTGGCACGTGGTCTGGACTGGACTGCAACCTCTAGGTTCAGGCTAGCGCACACGCAATAGACCTGAAACCCATATCCCCCGCAAATTAGGATGACACTCCTAACAAGTAGAATAACAAATAAGGGCTCTAATATGAACGAATTAGACACTCACGTGGCATTGAAGACTTCGACGGGTATTAACTGCTGCCGGGCGTCAGGGAAATCACAATCCCTATAACATTTTGTGGTCACACAATCCCAGGAACCACCTTTTACTTCACTGGGTCACCACATGGCCATGACCCGTACACAGGGCTACCGAACTTCCACGGCCTTCAACTTGACTGCTCGACCGCCAAAACGAAAAAGACTCCAATAACGACCACTGGGGCTAAAGACACTCACACAGATAAAACAATAACCTCAGATGACCTGTATACGACCTTGGAGTTTTAAATTTATATTTTACTATTTATTATTTTTAGCAATTATTTCTATTTAATATTAAATTATTTTATTAATATTATATTTTGTTAATTACTAGTTAATATTGTACTATTAAAATATTTATTGTCTCTGTTTACACATTAGCGCCACTGTGTCAAAGGAACTAATTGGTTATCGATCTACGGTTACTAAGTTACCGTAAGCCAACAGATGGCGCTGAGACATATTAATAACACACAACTTAAGGGATCAAATTTGCTACGTTACACAGTTTATTAAGCAATATTTTAAATTTAACTTTGTCATAAGCTTTTGTCATATCTAATAGTATACCTATTGCATAGTTTTTGTCATTTATTATTTCAAGTACTTTTTGCATATATTTATATACGGCTAAAATAGTCGAACGTTTTTTCCGAAAACCATTTTGGGAGTCATCGTACAGATTATGCTTTTCAAAAAAAGAATCTAAACGTTTTCATTACCTTTTCGAAAATTTTTGATGAGGTGGGCAGAAGGGCTATGGGTCTGTAATTATTTGGGTCCGTTTTTGAGCACTTTTTATGTATCGGCTTGATAACGGAGATTTTTAGTAAATCAGGAAAAACGCCTTCGGTCAGTGATTGATTTATCAGTAAGTAATAAGGTAGAGTCAACTCTTCTGCGCAATTTTTAATTAGAAAGGGTGGAAGTTCATCGATACCATGTGTCGCGGGGCGTGCGTGCCGTGCGCCCCACGTGCGTTGTCGTGAGTGCGCAGGCGCGTCCGTCGGCTAAAGCGAGTCCTCACCGACGGCTCTTACCGCGACGGAGGGGGGCGGGCGTGATGTAGATACGGACGGACTTTCGCTCGTCCGGCGCCGGAAGCCCGCTCGTGTGTGTACTTCGCGTCGGGGAGTTGCGCCGTTCTCTTCCTGCGTCGATGTAGAGGGTGCGGGGGGTAGGTGAGGGGGGAGGAGACGTTTTCAAAAGAAACAAGAATGACGTTTTTTGTCTAAGCCTTAATGGACCAGCCAAAGCCTAGCCCTAATCCCCCTTGCCTAGCCCTAATATTCTTCGCTCTTCTGTCGCGGAGAATCTTCTTTCTTCCTGCTGCAGAAGGTCCTTCCGTCCTGCAGAGTTTCCAGTCTTCAGTCTTCAGTGTCTTGAGTCTTCTTTCTTCTTCAGAGTCTTCTTTCTTCTTTTTCTTCTTTTCTTCTTGGGAGTGCTTCTCTCTGGAGGCCATGTTCGCAGTTACGTTACGTGGGACGTCATACCCTCCGGGTCTCTCATATGCTAAGGCAATGTCAACATAAGGGCGGTGGGTAGGGAATTTCGGGCCTCGAGGGGTACCCTCTTTACCCGGGCAATTCTCAAGGAAGTCGAATACCTCCCGGATCTTTAACATCTATATATAATATTAAAATGTTAATAAAAACATTATAATTTTATATACAAGTGTAAAGGATATTTACCATCCCCACTGTTTAGTGGGTGGTGCGGTGTACTTGGGCGTCGCTTACGAGCCGACGGTCGTCCTCCTGATGGTCGGAGGTCGCCAAGCCAGGGAGCTCCCGCGGGAGCGGCCGCCCCCCAGGTGGTCGATCGTGAAGAGGCGCGAACCCCTTTAGGTGTATATGTGGTCCAGCCTCCGCCCGCTCATACATTGAACGAGCTAGGCGGACCACAAACTCCTCGACCGTCTTGATCTTGAGGTCGCGCCGCAACACGTCGTTCCTGACGTAGCGACCAGCCCCTACGATTACTCGCAAGGCTAGGTTCTGCTGCACCTGGAGACGCTGGCGGTTCGACCTTGATACCAACGCGTACCATGCCGGCGCCGCGTAGGTAAGTCGTGAACGAATGTAGGTCTTGTAGACCATCAGTTTCGTTCTTAATGGTAGCCTAGAATGTAGTACCGGTCGGAGCATCGCTCGGGCCGTTCTGGCCTGGCGGAGGGATTCCTCCACCTGCGGGATCATGTGCAGCGAGCGATCGATACTACATCCTAGGTACTTAACTGTTGTCTGCCAAGCTACATCCGTGTCACGGATCCGTAGCGGCGCGGGCATGATACGCTTGCGGCTGAAAAGTATTGCGACTGTCTTACCGACATTGACAGCCATGCGCCACTTATCCAGCCACACAGGTAACAGGTCGAGTAACCGCTGCATCCTCCTGGCAGCAATGTCAGCTCGACGGGCTGACGCGAAGTACGCACTGTCGTCTGCGAACAACGCGAGCGTAACGTCACGTTCCCAGTCCTCCAGGTGACCGTGAAGGGTGGGAATGTCGTTAGTGTAGAGCGCGTAGAGCCACGGCGAGAGGCAGCTTCCCTGTGGGACTCCTGCACGTATGGGTCTAGGGTCTGAGGCTATGCCCTCAACCGAAATATAGAACTGCCGCTCACTTAAAAACGAAGCTATTAACCGTACCAGCGTCACCGGCGCGTGCAGCTCCATCATTTTGAATACGAGCCCCGCGTGCCACACACGATCGAACGCCTTCTCTATATCGAGAAAGACGCCGACCGTATGACGCCCGTAATTGAGCTCGTATGCTAGATGATGGAGCACTCGCGTCAGCTGTAGCGTCGTTGAGTGGCCAGCGCGGAAGCCGAACTGCTCCTCCCTTATATTAAGGAAGGGATGCATTCGCTTCAACGCTAGCTTCTCAAACAGCTTTGCTGTGGTCGATAGCAACGTTATGGGGCGGTAGTTGCCCGGGAGACGGTGGTCTTTCCCCGGTTTCGGGAGTACAATTACCTTCCCTAACTTCCAGATGGTCGGGAAGTGACCTGTGCGCAGGATCCCATTGAAGAGCCTAGTCACTGCGACCAAGGCCCTCCTCGGGAGCATGCTTAGCGCCGCGTTGGGGATTCCATCGTGACCTGGAGCCTTGCGCCTGGGTAGACGCATGACCGCCTTCCTTACCTCCGTGGGAGAGATAAACTCTATCCCTTCGAGTGCCGGTGTCGGGCCACTAAGGAACTCCCCTACTCTGCGCTCCACGTGCTCGTGGTGGTCGGAGACAGACGGTGCTGCTGGATGAGGCGAGAATTGCTCTTCCATGTACTCGGCAAGGATCTCCGCGCGGTCCTTCGCTGAAGTTACCCTCCTCCCCTCGCCATCTAGGAGAGGGGAGGTTGGAAACTTGGATCGGGTCAGCTGTCTGCTCAGATGATGGAGCGACGTTTGCGACTCACCAGCCTGGTCGACTCTCGTCTCCCAGGTGGTCCCTCGCAACTCCGCCATCTCAGCAGACAACCGCTCCGCCAAAGCGTTTAACTCGCGCTTAACCCGGGGGCACCGTGTTCGCGCCCAGAGCTCGCGCAGCCTGCGTTTCTTAGCGAGCATGTCGCTAAGACGGACTGGGATCGGTGTATTATAGCGGCGCGCCTCCACAGGGTGCTGTGTGGTCGAAGCCGCCAAGGCTGATTTAATAGAGGTTTGTATTACCTCGGATGCGGCTTCGACCCCCTCTACGGAGGAGAGCGCGCCGCTGAACTTAATTGCAGGTATTAAATTAGTGAACTTATCCCAGTCCGTCTTGCTGCGGAGCCTGGGGGGTTCGACACATGCCGCCCCGAGGCCAAGGACGGCTAAAATGGGGAGGTGCGGTGTGTCCAGTTCATACAGCACCTCCACATGGACTGGACACGGGAGATTCCTGTGGAGTACTATGTCTAGGACATCTGGTTGGTGTGACTCGGCCGAGGGGATATGGGTGGGTGCCTCGGGTCCCTGTACCTCATATCCCTTTGCCTCGGCGTCTTCGTACAACCTCCGTCCCACTGGGTTGACGACTCTGGATCCCCACGCCAAATGTTTGGCGTTGAGGTCGCCAGCCACTAAGGTCGGGGTATCACCATCCATGATGGTACTGATGTCCTGCGGGTCAAAGAGGGGACCTGGCGGGCGGTAAGCCGCATAGATCCGCAGGTCCCTTCCCGCCACTCTCACCACTGCCCCGATGGAGCGAGTATGTGCGAACGGCGGGTGGGACAACTCCTCATGTATAAGGTCGCTCCGTACCGCGACCGCGGTGCCTCTGTAGGCCATGCCCGCAGGCGATACTTCATCGCGCCTATATACATGATAGTTAGGCAGTCTAAAATCGAGGTCTGCGCGCAGCTTAGTCTCGCCCAGGAGCACTACATGAATGTCTTGCTCCCGTACGAGACCACGCAGCGCATGCAGATGGGATTTAACCCCTCCCGGGTTCCAGTACAGCACCCGAAGGGACGCCGCACTGTATCCCGAGGAGGTCGGTAATGATTCGCCGTACGGCCGCAATAAGGTCCGGGTGCTGGGCGACGACCTCGCTGATTGCCTGTGCGGCGGTGACGAGCACCTCAGCGGGCGTGTCCAGCCCGAGGGCCCGAAAGGGCCGCACGACGGGGATGGGTGTGAGGGAACTGCGGGGACGGGGGGTCGGGGGCTCCTGAGGATCCTCGATTGTCGACCGCCTCTGCGGTTCCCGGCTTGTGCCCGCCTCGGCGACAGGCTGAGCTGTGGGAGGGGCACGGGTGGGATGTTTCGCGATTTTGCGCTTCGGTCGCGCCGGCGCAGCCGCAGGTGTTGCCCGCGTCCGCGCCGGCACTTCCGCCGCGGTGGGGGTCACGACCACTGCCGGATGCGTCTCTGGAGCGGATGGTGTTTGCTCCTCCTGTTGCGGGGTCGACTCAGCGAGGGGCACCCGCCGAGCCGCCCTCCTACGCTGCTTCTGCCGGGCACGTCGTCTACGCTGCTTTTCACGGCGCGCATCCGCCGCGTCCCGTGCCGGAGCCATGAGAGAGGCACCGGCAGTGGTCGCGTACTCCTCCACAAATCGCACCTGTTGTCCCCTTGCGGTGGGCGGCGCACGACCTCCAGAAGTGGGTACTGGGCGGGTGGGTGCAGCGCCCCGCTCTTGGCGAGGGCCGGGAATGGGAGGGTGAAGCGGGACGTTCCGGCGCCGCGCCACCCGCCTGAGGAACGCACACCGCCTATCGTTGGCTTTGTGCGCCCCCTGGCAGTTAGCGCAGCGTCCTGGAGCGTCTCGCGGGAGTGGGCAGTCCCGGGCTGCATGCGACCCTGCGCACCGGACACACTTGGAGCGCCGAAAACAATTGTATGAGGCGTGGCCGAAGCCTTGACAGCGGTGGCACTGCGCCAAGCCGTCGCGGCCCCTCCACGCCTCAACAATTATTCCCGGCATATACAGCAACTCGTTCACCCGATATAGGCTAGCGAGTTGCTCCTGCTCCATGTGGTCCAACTGCACATGGAACGTGCATCCCGGGCGTCCCTTCTTGGGTGGGATGTAAGTTGCGAAGCGTACAGGGAATCCACGCGCCCTGAGCGCCCCGCACACCCTCTCCGGGTTCGTATCCCCCGGGAGTCCTCGTACAGCCACCTTAGTGGGACGGTCCTCCCGTGGGGTATAGCAGAACCAGGAGAGGTCCGGCTCTGTGTCCGACAGGGCGGTCAGGTACGCCTGAACTACCCTGTACTCTTCGGGTGTCTGGGGGAGGAAACGTATCCCCCTTCCATACGGTCGTGCGCTCGGTGCACGACCCAATCGGGCGTGCAGCACCTCGAAGTGCTGCGGCCAGTTGGGCATGCGCTCCACCACAATGGGGGGGTAGCCCTTTGGCCTGTCGCCGCCTTGAGGCCCTTGGGAGGGCCCACCTACGACGGGTGCGCTCGGCGCTGATACAGCAGCCGGGGTTGAGGTGGGTGAAGCACTCTGGGGTGCTTGAGTTGACAATGCCGCAGCATATGAGAGTCCCTGCCTCACACTATTTGGTGAGACTGGGACACTACCAGCCCTGTCCCTAACAACATCTACATTAACAATAGTATTAGTATTACAATCGTTATTGCGAGCGTCCGGGGAGGGAGAGGTGGGGTGCTGGGCGGGAATGGTACGGGTCGCGGTAGCCTCCGGCCGGCCGGACGGTGACTCCACCGATGCTAATCCAACATACGATGTTGAGTCGAGGCCGGCCTCGACGGAGGGTGCCCTCGGGGGCGGAGGGGAAGGGGAGGGGGATCGCGGGGGGGTCCTATGCCTTACCGGCCTTGACGACACAGCAGCATCAGTTTCCTCCCCTGGCACCTGCTCCTCCACACTGTCCTCGTACTCTGACGAGGACTCCCCTTTTGCTTTGGGCCTCGCAGCTTCCAGCGTCTGCACCTTCGCGGGTCTCTCAAGTTGTGCGTCGGAAGGTGAGACCCGTCTCGGGATCTTACTCACCCTCCGAGGTGTTGGTAATGGTGCAGACGCTTCTTCGCTTTGGGTCGGCAGCGGTCTATCCTCATCGGCCTCCAGGCCGGGCATGTCCCCGCCTATCAAGGCTCCTTCCTCCTCGGCGGTCTCTTCCTCTACCGCCGGGTTTAGCTGGGGTGCGGATGGGCCCTCGGAGGTGTGCGGGAACACCTCTCGTGGGACGCCTCTTCGCGTACCCCTCTTTCTGCCCCCGTACACGAACATCGAGTGCAGGGGCTCCTCCGCAGGGGGTGGCAGCACATTCCGGGGCGCGAATAAGTCGCGCACCATCACGCGCCTACCCTCATCCCTGCTAGTACTCGGGTGAGGAGCGCCGGAGGACCGGCGCATCTCTTCCTCCTGCTTCTTTAGTTGTCGCCGCGCGGCCATCCCCCACCGGGTTGATTGCGCTGGTGCAAAGCCCAGCGAGTGGCGCCAGCGACGGACGACGGAACTTGATGACGCGCGGTCTCTCCGGCACTACACCCTTTCCTCAGGAAAGGGACAAGTGAGCAGAGGCACACGATGGTGCCGTCTCGTTCACTCCCCGAAATGAAGGTTGCGGAGGGTAGATGGTAAAAGTTGGAAAGAGAGGTACACTGGGCGCTCACCTGTCTCGTTCTCGCTGCACGGCGGTTGCTCCGTTGGCCTCCACTCCGTTCCCAGCTAAACTCGACGGCACTGCAATCCAGTATTTCACTGCAATCCAAGGTTTTTATCACTGCAATCCTGATTGGGTCACTGCAATCCAATTGACACTGTAATCCGAATCGGGTGCCACAGCCAAAAACACACTTTTCTCCGTTGCTCAAAATGGGCGGTTTATAAATTCCGGGGTGAAATCGAAACGCGCGAATCCTCGAAACGCGCGAATCCCGTGTTCGCAGCTAAAAACCCGCCTGGTCCGCTGCCCTTCGGCATTACCTTAAAGAGAGCCGCACGGCTCTAAGCCCATATTGCCTAACATTTCGACCTTATTTTTACTTTGGCTGACCCATGTCCGGCTTAATCTTTATTATTCCCCAAAATCTTACATACATGTGTCATATACCGTTACATTCGTCTTTAAAAGATCTATAAAGCCATACAATCCTTATTCTTATATCTAGAAAGACAAAAAAGTTATTCATGAAAAACATCGTAAAAACATAGCAATTTTGTCTTATCCTACACTTATTTTCCTTAATAACTCCTAAGCTCTAAACCTTATCCTTATCTATTGTACATAAAAATGTAGAAAAATGCTTAATCTATCGATCTACACTAATTATAACAATACAACTTAATTAGAACTATCAAAAATTATAACAAACATATGATTTACATAATACTTCCATACAATTTTCTTAAACCTATTCTCTATCTCTATTTACATCTTGCATCTCTTTCATATCGTGTTATAATCATAGCTTGAGTCTGTTGTGATTCTATCGTAATGAACACTTCAAAAACATTTCTCTTAACTAAATTCGTAACGTATTTCTTAAGACTTATTCATAATACAATTATCTTATTCTTATCATACATAAAGGAACTTAATCTAACTAATTAGATGAGTCGCCGACATCCTCCCCCTCGTGCGTAGCACCAACTCCTGACCCGGCGACTCCGTGCTGCTGGCCCGATGCGATGACTGCCTCCCCGCAGTCTGGCTCGCTGTCCGCCGACCCGCTGCTCGGCTCGACGGCTGCTCGCTCCTCGTCGCGTTGCGCCGGAACCAGTAGCACCACCTTGGAGCTGGGACGTTTTAGGACGCCCCCTGCCGTGCGCACCTCCAGTACTCTGGTGCGCCCGTCGGGTCCAGGATAGGTTCGGACCACCTCACCCCTTGGCCAGACTCCTCGCGGCAGCGTGGCGTCCACTATGAGGACCGTATCCCCACACTGCAGGTCTCTCTTGGCAGCTCTTGCGTCGACTCTTCTCGGGATCAGAGTAGGAAGGTACTCTTTCACCCATCTGCTCCAGAAGTGGTCGGCTAGTCGCTGCGCCGTCTTCCATGTCCGCTGGCCGGTGAGATCTTCGTCGGTGAATATTCCCAATCTTGTGCCGCAGGACCTCCCAATGAGGAAATGATTGGGAGTGAGGGCCCCTTCTTCCGTATCTTCGTCGGCTTCGATGAGAGGTCTTGAATTTACCAGGTGCTCCGCTTCCAACAGCAGAGTGTGCAGGACTTCTTCTTTGGGGTGTCGCTCCTTGAGGGTGACTGCCAGGGCCGTTTTGACTGACCGGACCAGGCGTTCCCACGCACCCCCCATGTTCGGAGCCCCAGGTGGTATGAACTTCCACCTGATGCTCATCTTCTCCGCCGTGGTGACCATCTCTTCCTTGTTGAGGTCGGCGAGGGCTTCTTGCAACTCCTTGTTGGCCCCCACGAAGTTGGTGCCGTTGTCGCTGAAGATCGTCTTCGGCATCCCTCTTCTCGCCGCCATCCTTCTGAGCGCTAGGATCATGGAGTCTGTTGACAGTGATGCTGCTACTTCTACGTGGACCGCCCTTGTCGTGAGGCACGTGAATAAAGCGCCCCACCTCTTCTCATGGCGCCTGCCGACTGTGACGCTCATGGGCCCGAAGTAGTCCACCGCGGTGCATGTGAACGGTGGTTCTCCGTGTTGCAGCCGTTCCAGCGGGAGGTTCCCCACCGGCTGAAGCTGCGGCGTCCCTCGGTACACTCTGCACCACTGACACCGATGAACCGTCGACTTCACCGCAGATCGTAGTCCCAGGATCCAGAAGCGCTGCCTTAACTCGTTGATCACCGTCGCGTGGTTACCGTGGTTGAACTTCTCGTGGTAATACGCGATGAGCAGCCTGGTGACGTGATGCTTGCTATCCAGCACCACGGGTCTCTTATCTTGCCGAGTGTGTACAGCTGCGTCGATTCTTCCTCGGAGACGTAGTATGCCATCTTCCATAACGACGTCCAACTTCTTTAACTTGCTATTCTTCTCGAATGGCCTTTCCTTCTTGACGCAGCGTACTTCTTCTTGGAAGCTCTCTTCTTGGCTTCTTCGTATGAGGATTCTTTCGGCTTCTCTTATGTGTCCGGGTTCGAGGGGAATGAATCTTCTTTCTTGGGTCTCTTTGTTCACGGGCTTCGTCTTCATCTTGTTCTTCTTCTTGATCCTTCTCCATGTAGGATCTTGACGCTCGGACTTGCGGGACACGTTGACCACTTGCTTCCTTCTTCGGCACAGGTCGATGAACTGCAACACCCTTGCGGTCGCCCTCACCAGTCGAGTCCACTTGGAGAACTTGACCGGGTTTGGAGTTGGATGCCGGTCGACGGGCTTCGTTGCCCCCACAGTCGCTCGTTCCTTCTCCTCTCCCGTGGGCTCCGCCTTGAAGGTGCGCGGCTGCGGCCAATCTTCCTCGTCGAGTGCCAGGAACGCAGGTCCGTTGAACCACCGGTGTCCGCTCTCGAAGTCCTTGGGCACGCCCCTCGTTGCGTCGTCAGCTGGGTTCTGGGCCGTTGGCACCCAGCGCCACTCTTGCGGCTTCGTCGTGTCCTCGATCTCTGCCAACCTGTGTGCAACAAAAGGCTTGAAAGTTCTTGGGTCTGACTTGATCCAGGATAGTACCGTGCTGGAGTCGCTCCAATATGTCTTCCTTGTGATGGCGATGTCCAGCTCCTCTTCGATCGATCGCGCCATCCTGGATCCCAGCAACGCAGCTTGCAGTTCCAACCTTGGGATGGACACCGGCTTCAATGGTGTGACCCTCGCCTTTCCTGCTAGGAGCACCACCCGATGACCACCTTCCTCGTTGCGTTGCCTCAAGTAGATCGCGCAGGCATATGCTTCTTCACTCGCGTCGACGAACACGTGAAGCTCCCCCTCGGTGTTGGACTGCGCGACGCACCTTGGCACCCGAAGATCTTTCAGCAACTGCAGGTCGTCCAAGTAGTCTTCCCAAATCTTGTTGTCCTCCGCCGTGATGTGGTCGTCCCATCCGACACCGCTCCTCCAGATGCTTTGGATAAGCTTCTTCCCTTGGATGAGCACCGGCGTTGCTAGCCCCAGTGGGTCGAATGTTGACATCACGGCGCTTGTGACTTCTCTCTTGGTGGGAATCCTCTTCCTCTCGACGACCTCTTCTTCCACGTTGCGAAGACACGTCCTGAACCCTATCTTGTCGCCCCCAGTGAACCACCGTAGACCCAATGTTTTCTCTTCTTTGGTTCCTAATTCAATCTCTTCGTTGTTCCCCTCTGGAGTGAGTTTCCTTAATACTTCTTCATGGTTTGATGCCCAACCCCTTAACTCGAACCCGGCCTTCCTATGGATCAGATCCACTTCGCTGGCTATCTTGACCGCTTCTTCTTCCGTCCCGAAGCTGTGCAGGTAATCGTCCATGTAGTGATTGCGTTCAATCGCTCTTGCTGCTTCGGGGTATTCTTCCTTATGTTCGGTCGCATTCTTGTTCTTCACGAAGATAGCAGCACTCGGAGAACACGCGGCGCCGAAGATCACTGAAGTCATCCTATATTCCTTCGGCGTCCCACTCCGCTGGCTTCCTCTCCATAGAAACCGAAGACTGTCTCGATCCTCTTCCCTTATCTTCACTTGAAGAAACATTTCTTTGATGTCAGCTACCACAGCAATAGGCTTCTGACGGAACCGCAGTAGTACTCCAAACAACGACTGCAGCAGATCTGGTCCCGGCAGTAGCTCGTCGTTGAGGCTCCTTCCTTGATACCTCGCGGCAGCATCGAACACCAATCTTATCTTCTTTTTGGTAGGGTGCGTGACGGCGAAGTGAGGCAGGTACCATTTCTTCTCCGACGTGGACTCATGTTGAACTTCCTCGGCGTATCCGCTGTTGAGAAGATTCTTCACTTGACATTCATATTCCTGCTTCAGTGCCGCATCCCTATCCAACTTCTTCTCAATATTCTTCAATCGGTTTTCGGCTTGTCCATAATTGTCCGGCATTCTTCCATTTTCATTCTTCCATAATAAGCCGGTCTCGAAGCGCCCATTGTCCAACCTCTTCGTAGTTTTCTCCAATATTGCCAGAGCCCTTTCTTCAATGTCCGTGGTCGGTCGACGCGGCTGAATCCCCAACGACTCCACGGCGAAGTGGTCCTTGATGACCCGTTCCAATTCTTCTTCTTTTGAAGTCACATGTGCGCAGGTTGCGAAGTTCACAGGCCTCGATGCTGCTCCATCGGACCCATGTAGCACCCACCCTAGGTAGGTCAGCGATGTTACGGGTTGACCCCGCTTCCCCTTGCGCGTGGCTCTGGACACGATGAGCTCCCAGTTATCTTGTCCGATCAGTAGCTTGGGTGACTCCTCTTCATAATATAACTGGTCAGCCATCGACTTGAGGTGAGCGCATTCTTCGATCCTCTTCTTATCCAGCCTCTGAGGCGTCAGGCATATGTCATCTATCGTACGCGCCCCAGAGATGGTCCTCTTCTTTGCCTGGTGCATCCCTTTAATCTTCATGTTCAATTTCATGGAGTCTTCCTTGGTGATGGTTCTTCCTCCAACGATTTCTAGGGTGAGCGCCTCCATGGGTCCCTTGAGTCCAATTCGCCGCGCGACCGCCGCGTCGAGCAGCGTGACCGTCGAACCCTCGTCCAGAAGCGCCAGCACCTTGGCAGCCCCCCTTGGCCCGTACAACTCGACTGGAACCATCTTCAGATACGCCCTTCCTGTCCTTGCCGCATTCACCGGGAGCATCACGTTGTTGGCAACTTCTTTCTTCTCTTCGCGCTTCGGGCTGGGCCCCCGTTGCTCGTGAAGCACGAAGTGGTGCCACCGGTTGCACACCTTGCAGGGAGGACGCCGACATGTCTCCTTCTGATGCCGCCCTTGCAGACACCTGTAACACATCCGTGACTTCTTAGCGACGTCCCACCTTTCTCTTACCGGTAGTTGCAAAAACTTGCGGCACTCGTGGAGGTGATGCTCGTTCTGGCAATGTGGACAGGAGGTCTTCCTTTCTTCTTCGACCCGATCAGACGTGGTGTGTGCGAATTGACGCCGGGGAGGCTGCCTCTGGTGCACAGTCTCCTGCGTCGCGTAGGGTCCACACCGGTCTGCTTCCATGTTGAGAAACTTCATCATTAGCACCAGGTCTGGATCTTCATCTTCCTTGTCGGCGGCATAGTCGTACCACCGGTAGCGCAGCACCGCCGGCATCTTGTCCACGATGGTCTTCACCATCTCCGGCGAGTGTAGGTACTGCGGTCTTCGAAGCCCCCGAATTGTCGCGACAGTGTTGTTCACCCGGCTGGCAAACACGCAGACGTCGCGCGCACCTTCCGTGATGCGTGGCAGGTTCTTCACCTTCTCCAACTCCATCAGGATCAGGGCTTCTGGTCTCCCGAACCTCCGACGAAGGGCTTCCAATACTTCTTCCGGTGGGCACTCCGAATACAGGAGACTCTTCACCGCCTCCCGTGCCGCACCCTTGACGGACCGCCGTAGCCGCGCCATGTTGAGGGCATCTGTAAACATAGGCGCAGTATCTTCATATACCGTCCTGAAGGCGATCCACTCTTCGCTCCTCCCGTCGAAGTCCGGCAATTCGTGCACGTAGCTCGGCGCACTCCTTGGCGCCGCGCTGATTGCCTTGATGATGGCCTCCGCTAAATCCTTGGTCCCGTTTGTTGAAGGTTCCTCTTGATCCTCTGGCTTGACGGCGGCAATTGGAGGTTGGATGGCGCGCCCCTCCTTGGACGTGCCTGGCTGGTGCCCCTCCTTGGGCACCTCCCCCCGACGTACCTCTTCGGACATCCGACCGACCGTCGACTGCACCCATGTCTGGACATTGGTGTCCCATGCGGGATTCTCTTCTTCAACTTCGGACTCTTCATCTTCCACCTGGGCCAACTCCCATTGGGCCCGGGCGAGTTCCGCTGCTGCCTTCGCTTCGTCTAGGTGTCGGCGCGCCAATTCCAGCTTGGCTTCCCGTTCCCGACGTCCCGTAGACACGACGGAGCGAGTCTTCTTCTTTGCTGCAGGTGCTGCCGTTGCAGCAGCTGGAGCAGCAGGAGCAGCAACTTCCGTCTCTGAAGTGACTCTTGACTCGTACGTAGTTAACGTTCCCTCTGTAGTTGTGCCCGAGGTTCCCGACGTTCCCGAAGAGTCAGTTGTCCCTTGTGCCTCTTCTTCAGCACGGGGCGCAGTCGACTGGTTCGGCGGCGAGGTACCCCTCTGGCTCCTGGTGATAGGCATGACGACGTCAGTAACCCGATGTCTCGACGAAATACACGTAGATCCGGCTCGAAGGACCAGCAGATGTCGCGGGGCGTGCGTGCCGTGCGCCCCACGTGCGTTGTCGTGAGTGCGCAGGCGCATCCGTCGGCTAAAGCGAGTCCTCACCGACGGCTCTTACCGCGACGGAGGGGGGCGGGCGTGATGTAGATACGGACGGACTTTCGCTCGTCCGGCGCCGGAAGCCCGCTCGTGTGTGTACTTCGCGTCGGGGAGTTGCGCCGTTCTCTTCCTGCGTCGATGTAGAGGGTGCGGGGGGTAGGTGAGGGGGGAGGAGACGTTTTCAAAAGAAACAAGAATGACGTTTTTTGTCTAAGCCTTAATGGACCAGCCAAAGCCTAGCCCTAATCCCCCTTGCCTAGCCCTAATATTCTTCGCTCTTCTGTCGCGGAGAATCTTCTTTCTTCCTGCTGCAGAAGGTCCTTCCGTCCTGCAGAGTTTCCAGTCTTCAGTCTTCAGTGTCTTGAGTCTTCTTTCTTCTTCAGAGTCTTCTTTCTTCTTTTTCTTCTTTTCTTCTTGGGAGTGCTTCTCTCTGGAGGCCATGTTCGCAGCGTTACGGGGGACTTCTTAACCCTACCTAGCCACATATACGACGGCTTTGTCAGCGGTATAGGGGGGGGGGGGATAAGGATTATTCGGGTCTCGAGGGTCTCCTCTTTACCCGGGCAGTTCTCAAGGGGGGGTTGTACCCCTTGGTACAATAATATCGCATCCCAACAATGCAATATTAATTAAAATATTGCAATGTTGAGAAGCGGTATTAATGTAATACCATCCCCACTGTTTAGTGGGTGGTGCGGTCATAACTTCGGTCTACCTCCGAACTATGAGCCACTACCCTCCTGGTGGTCGGAGGTGTCCAGTCCCAGGAGCTCCCGCGGGAGCGGTCGCCCCTCAGGTGGACGATCGTGTAGGGGCGCGAACCCCTTTAGGTGTTCATGTGGTCCGGCCTCCGCCCGCTCATACATTGAACGAGCGAGACGGACCACAAACTCCTGCAGTGGCTGCATATTAAGGTCGCGCTCCACCACGTCGTTCCTGACATAGCGACCGGCTCCCACGATCGCACGTAGGGCCAGGTTCTGCTGTGCTTGAAGACGCTGGCGGTTCGACCTAGACACCAACGCGTACCATGCCGGCGACGCGTAAGTGAGACGGGAACGAATATAGGTCTTGTAGACACCTAGTTTCGTCCTAATAGGTAACCTGGATGTTAACACTGGTCGGAGCATCGCTCGGGCCACTCGGGCCTGGTGGATCGATTGTTCCACCTGCGGGATCATACGCAACGAGCGATCAATGTTACATCCTAGGTACTTAACTGAGGGCTGCCAAGCTATCTCCGTCCCGCGGAGTCTCAGCGGCGCTGGCATGATACGCTTGCCACTGAATAGTATTGCAACTGTCTTACCGACATTGACAGCTATGCGCCACTTATCCAGCCACATAGGTAATAGGTCGAGTAGCCGCTGCATCTTCTTAGCAGCTAGCTCAGCTCGGCGGGATGACGCGAAGTACGCACTGTCGTCTGCGTACAACGCGAGCATGACGTCCCGTTCCCAGTCTTCCAGGTGACCATGGAGAGTGGGAACGTCGTTGGTGTAGAACGCGTAGAGCCACGGCGAGAGACAGCTGCCCTGCGGCACTCCGGCACGAATGGGCCTAGGGTCTGAGGCTTCGCCCTCTACCGAAATATAGAACTGCCGCTCCCATAAGAACGATGCTATCAATCTAACCAGCATCACCGGCGCGGAAGTCTCCATCATCCTGTACACGAGCTCAGCGTGCCACACACGGTCGAACGCCTTCTCTATGTCGAGAAAGACGCCGACCGTGTGACGCCCGTAATTGAGCTCGGATGCCAGGTGGTGGAGTACCCGCGTCAGCTGTAGCGTTGTCGAGTGACCGGTGCGGAAGCCGAACTGCTCCTCCCTTATATTAAGGTGCGGTCGCAGTCGCTTCAGCGCCAGCCTCTCGAACAGCTTTGCTGTGTTAGACAACAACGTTATGGGGCGGTAGTTACCCGGGAGACGGCGGTCTTTCCCCGGTTTCGGGAGGACGATTACCTTCCCTGTCTTCCAGGTGGTCGGGAAGTGGCCGGTGCGCAGGATGCCATTGAAGACTCTGGTCATAGCGACCAGTGCCCCCCTGGGCAGCATGCTTAGCGCCGCGTTCGGGATCCCGTCGTGGCCTGGAGCCTTACGACTGGGCAGCCGTAAAGCCGCCTTCCTTACCTCAGTGGGAGAGATAAACTCGATCCCTTCAGGAGTCGGTGTCGGACCACTTAGGAATTCCCTTACTCTACGCTCTACCTGCTCGTGATGCGCGGAGACAGACGGTGCGGCCGGATGGGGAGAGAACTGCTCTTCCATACACTCCGCAAACATCTCCGCGCGGTCCTTAGCTGCGTGGACCCGTCTTCCCTCCCCATCGAGGAGTGGGGCGACGGGGACCTTGGCTCTGGTCAGCTGTCTGTTTAGATGGTGAAGTGAGGTCTGCGACTCGCCCGCCTGGTCGATTCGCATCTCCCAGGCGGACCCCCTCTGCTCCGCCATCTCCCCAGACAGCCGCTCCGCCAACGCATTTAGTTCGCGCTTGACCCGGGGGCAACGGGTGCGCGCCCACAGCTCACGCAACTTACGCTTTTTAGCGAGCATCTCGCTCAGACGAACTGGGAGAACCGTATTGTATCGGCCCGCCTCCACAGGTATCTGGGTGGTCGAGGCCGCTAGGGCGTCCTTAATAGAGGTTTTAAGCACCTCGGCCGCGGCCTCGATTCCCTCCGTTGAGGAGAGCGGGCCGCTGAATTTAATCTGAAAAAGATGGTCTTTATAGGTATCCCAGTCCGTCTTGTTGCGCGACCTGGGAGGCTCCACACACGCCGCACCCAAGCCAAGCACGACTAGGATGGGCAGGTGCTGTGTGTCTAGGTCATACAGCACCTCCACATGGACCGGGCACGGTAGATCCTTGTGGAGTACTATGTCCAGGACATCGGGTCGGTGGGACTCGTCCGAGGGGATATGGGTGGGAGCCTCGGGCCCCTGTACCTCATACCCTTTAACCTCGGCGTCTTCGTACAGCTGCCGTCCCGCGGGGCTGATGACTCTAGAACCCCACGCAAGATGTTTTGCGTTGAGGTCACCAGCCACCAAGGTCGGCGCGCCACCGTCCATGATGTTGGCGATGTCCTGCGGGTCAAATAGGGGACCTGGTGGGCGATACGCCGCGAAGAGACGCAGGTCCTTACCCGCCATACTCAGCGCGACTCCTGTGGAGCGCGTATGAGTGAAGGGCGGGTGTGACAATTCCTCGTGTATGACGTCATGACGAACCGCCACCGCGGTACCTCTAAAGGGCATCCCTGCGGGCGAAATCTCGTCGCGTCTATACACATGGAAATTAGGTAGCTTGAGGGCGAGGTCTGGACGCAGCTTGGTCTCGCCCAAGAGTACGACTTGAATGTCCTGCTCCCGTACGAGACCCCGCAGTGCGGCCAGATGGGGTTTAATCCCTCCTGGGTTCCAGTACAGCACCCTCAGGGATGCCGCACTGGATCCCGAGGAGGTCGGACATGATCCCACGCACGACCGCAACAAGCTCTGGGTACCGGGCCACCGCCTCGCAGATTGCCGTGACGGCTGTGATGAACACATCTGCGGGCGTGTCCAGCCCGAGGGCCCGAAAGGGCCGCGCGTCGGTCATTGTAACAGGAATGGGGGTAGGTGTGGGATGTTGGACAGGTTGGGAGGTAGATGGGATTTGTTGGGTGGGTTGGGGGGTAGGTTGGGAAACCTCGCTCCTCTGCCGCCTCTGCTGCCTCCTGCGGTATGTGCCCTCCACGACGACAGCCGGGGCCGGGTGTTGGGCTTGGACGGGTCTCGGAGCGGCTTGAACCTGCCGCTGTGCCGGGGCCACCGCGGACTGTTGGGTCCGCGTAGGTCCCGGGACAGCCGCCGGTGTGGGGGCCGCCTCCACGGCTACCTGCGTCTCTGTGGTGGACTGTGGCTCTATGTGGTGCGGCGTCGACTCGGCAAGGGGTACCTGCTGGTCGGCACGCAACTGTTGACGACGTCGAAACGCCTTGCGCCGTTTGTTCCCCCTCCGTGTGCGGCGACGCCGCTCCAGGGGGGGAGCATTGGCGGGAGCCATCAGAGATGCACCAGCCGTGTCCGCATGCTCCTCCACTTGCCGCACTCGGTGTCCCATTATAGGTGCGGTGGGCGCTCGTCCTCTGGCAGGGGGGTCCTGAGGGACAGGAGCGTTCCTCCGTGCTGGCCGGTGAACGGGAGCGGGTGGTCTGAGAGGGACGTTCCGGGCGCGCGCCACCCTCCTTAGGAACGCACATCGCCTATCATTCGCGTTGTGCGGCCCCTGGCAGTTAGCGCACTTACCCGGAGCGTCTCTTGGAAGGGGACAGTCCCGTGATGCGTGTCCCTCGGCACACCGGACACACCTGCAACGCCGGAAGCAATTATGTGAGGAATGTCCGAATCCTTGGCACCTGTGGCATTGCGCCAAGCCGCCTCGGATTGTCCATGCCTCCACAACCACCCCCGGCATATAAAGTAACTCGCTTACCCTGTAGAGGCTCGCGAGCTGCTCCTTTTCCATGTGCTCCAGCTGCACCTGAAACACGCACCCGGGCCGCCCCATTTTTGGTGGGATGTGGTTCGCGGAGCGAGCCGGGAAGCCCAAGTCCCTGAACGCCCTTATGACCCTTTCCGGGTTCGTATCCCCCGGGAGCCCACGCACTGCCACCTTGACAGGGCGGGTCTCCCTTGGGGAAAAACAGAACCAGGATAGGTCCGGTTCTATCTCCGATAGGGCGGTCAGGTAGCGTTGGACCACCCTAAACTCTTCCACGGTTTGAGGGAGGAATCGAATCCCCCTACCATAGGGCCGCGCGTTGGGTGCATGGCCCAGTCGGGAGTGCAGCTCCTCAAAGTGCTGCACCCAATTGGGTATCCGCTCCGCTATAATGGGGGGATAGCCCTTTGGTCTGTCGTCGACTCGAGGTGGCCCTTGGGAGGGCCCACCGACGACGGGTGGGCGCGGCGCTGCAACAGCAGCCGCAGTGGGGGTTGGGGTAGGGGAGGCGCCTTGCGACGCCTGCGCTGACAAAGCCGCGGCATATGATACGCCGGGCCTTACAAACTCACCTGTCGGTGCTGCTGGCGGGTTTGACCTGTCTCCATCCGTGGGAACTAACACTGGTTCATACCGTCCGGAAGGAGAGGGTGGGGCTTGTACGGGAATGGACGTGGGGTGCTCCTCGGCTCGGGCGGAGGGCGACGCTTCCGACGCAAAACCCATATAAGATGACCTGTCGAGACCGGTCTCGACGGAAATTGCCCTCGAGGGCGGAATGGATGGGGAGGGGGATCGCGGGGGGGACCTATGCGCTATTACCTTAATGGCAGACACAGTCGCAACAGCCTCCATCCCTGCACCCTGCTCCTCCACGCTGTCTTCAAACTCCTCTGATGAAGACGTCCTCTGTGTGTCGGCTTCTATAGCCGGTACCTTCGCTGGTCTCTCCTGTGGCGAATCGGAGAGCGAGACCCGACGTGGGATTTTACTCGCCCTCCGAGGCGGCGATGATGGTGCCGCAGGTACCGGTGTGTCAGCGGGAACGACTACTTCCGCTGACTCCTCCTCTTCCTCTTCAAATAGGGCCGGCATGTCTCTGCCTGGCCCTGGTGGTGACCCTGTAGGTGAGGGGTCTCTGGCCTGCAGCGATGCATCCGTGCGGCCGCGGCCGCCGCGTCTTGCGGCTCTGCCCCTTCTGGGAGGACCCCTCCCTCGGTGGACCATGAACATGGTCTGCAGAGGACCCTCTATTGGGGGAGGTAAGATGTTACGAGGCGCGAAAATGTCTCGCAACATTACGCGCCTACCCTCATCCCCTTCGGAGGGTACGTAGCCCGCGCCGGAGGACCGGCGCGTTCCCTCTTCACCTTCTTGCCGTCGCGCGGCCATCCCCACCGGGTTGATCACGCTTCTGTGAAGCCCAGCCAGGCGCCAGCGACGACGGCGATCTTCTCTGCGCGGTCTCTCCGGCACGCGTACCCTTTCCCACGAAAGAGACGAGTGAGCGGAGGCACAATATAGTGCTCTCTCGTTCCCTCCCCAAAGTTGGTAAATAGAGGGTACCTACACAAACCGATGTCCTGTGGTGCACTCGAAGGGAGTCCTCGTCCCTGGTCCTTCTTGGAGTGGTGCAGTCAAACGATGCTCCTGCCTCCAGTGGTCTTCCAGCGTCGGGACGTCTCCTGCGGTGCTGCCTGCACAAGAAATGATAACGGTTTAGGTGGTTTTGAGCAAACGTGGTCTCCGGGGTTAACGAGAGACGCAGTATGTTCGCAGCTAAAAACCCGCCTGGTCCGCTGCCCTTCGGCATTACCTTAAAGAGAGCCGCACGGCTCTAAGCCCATATTGCCTAACATTTCGACCTTATTTTTACTTTGGCTGACCCATGTCCGGCTTAATCTTTATTATTCCCCAAAATCTTACATACATGTGTCATATACCGTTACATTCGTCTTTAAAAGATCTATAAAGCCATACAATCCTTATTCTTATATCTAGAAAGACAAAAAAGTTATTCATGAAAAACATCGTAAAAACATAGCAATTTTGTCTTATCCTACACTTATTTTCCTTAATAACTCCTAAGCTCTAAACCTTATCCTTATCTATTGTACATAAAAATGTAGAGAAATGCTTAATCTATCGATCTACACTAATTATAACAATACAACTTAATTAGAACTATCAAAAATTATAACAAACATATGATTTACATAATACTTCCATACAATTTTCTTAAACCTATTCTCTATCTCTATTTACATCTTGCATCTCTTTCATATCGTGTTATAATCATAGCTTGAGTCTGTTGTGATTCTATCGTAATGAACACTTCAAAAACATTTCTCTTAACTAAATTCGTAACGTATTTCTTAAGACTTATTCATAATACAATTATCTTATTCTTATCATACATAAAGGAACTTAATCTAACTAATTAGATGAGTCGCCGACACCATGGCTGTATTTACTTTTTAAGTTTTTTAAGATTTTGAAGTATTCCTTCACGAGGTTCGACCGGTGTTAGGACTCCGCTCGGAACAGAGGCGGACGGCCGGTGAGTGCGCGTGCGCCCGCCGTACTGCAGGCTCCTCCCACCGATGCGAAGTATTCATTGAAGTAGTTTGCAATCGTGTCGGGATCGGAAGTTATCTTATTATGGATATGCAATTTGATGTTTGATTTTGTTTTGTTCCCGTTTTTGTTTGACCGCGTTTTTATAATTCTCCACATGGTCTTCGTTTTATTTTCTGATTTATTCATTTCACAGATATATTAATTACGTTTTGACATGAGAACAGTTTTTTTAGAATCTTTGAATATTTGTTGTAGTGGTCAATCAAGATGGGATTTTTGCAATATGTCACAACTGTTTTTAATAGTCGTTTATTTATAGAAGATATTTTTATACCTCGTGTTAACCAGGTTTTCTTTTTAATAGGCTTTAATGTAATAACTTTTTTGGGCATACATATGTTTAGAATTTCTTGTAGCTTATTGTTGAAATTATTGTAGTTGTCGTTAACTGTTTTTGTGTTATCTATTATTGTGGACCAGTCTATTATTTTTAAGCGATTTTTAAAATTTGTTGTATTATTTTTGTTAAATAGTCTTTTTACTATTTTCCAGTTATTTGGTGTATTGTCAGTACGTATGACATTTTTTAGAGTTATGTCCACTCCTTTATGGTCTGAGAACCCGTAGTCATAAACCTGTGTTTTTAAGGTTCGTTTTTCTATATTAGAGAATATTAAGTCTAGGATAGTCGACGTTACGTAGTTTTGTTACGCGGGTGGGTTCCGTGACATATTGTCTAAGATTATATTGTAACATAAGTTGTAATAGTTGGTTTGTGTGTTGGTTTTTGTCTAGAATATTTACGTTAAAGTCGCCACCTATGATAATATTCATTGAATTATATTTTTTATTTACTATGTCTAATAGACATTTTAATTGGTTATAGGTTTAGGTTTAAAGAATTTTATTCTCATACAAAACAGAGTTTCATTTACAATGAGATACAAAAAGAAAGAAAAAAATAGGTTACAAAAAGCTTTTGCCTCTGGAGCAGTAAATATTAGAAATGTCTATGTAGTACGTTAACTTAAGATACATTACATTTTTCTAGACAATACAATTTTTTTTAATTTATTTTTATACATTTTAATATTTTCACAGTTTTTTATATGGTTAGGTAAATTATTATACAGCTGTACTCCCTCAAATAGTATCGTTTTCTTTCCATAGTTTGTTCTAGTCTTAGGTAATACGATCTTGCTTTTATTTCTTAAATTATGCGAGTTAGTTTTATGATGTAATTTTAAATCAGATTTGATGGAATTTGTTACCACTTTCCTAATAAGAATGCAAGTATAGTAGGTATATAATTGGCGTAAGTTTAGTAATTTAGTTTTATGATATAATTGTGTGGTAGGAGTAAACTTGGGATAATGATATAATACTTTTATAATTTTATTTTGAGTTCTTTGTAGGGGGTTGATGTTTGTTGCAGCAGCTGATCCCCATATCTCTATTAGGTATTCTAAATGCCATTTTATAAGAGAGTTGTATATCAGGTTTCGCACAGTGTTTGGAATAAAAGAATAGAATAAATCGGTCTCTCTTCTATTCCAATACAAAACAATTAATAATAAGTTAAACTTAGGGATGGTTATTGCACATATTTCTACTACATATTCAATAGTCATATCTATAATTTCTTTTCTTTCAACGAATTCTAAGTCGTCTCGCAGTAGTATACACACGCCGCCTCCTACGCGGTTTAGTCTACAAAAGGATGATGCAGTGGTGTAGCCGCTACAGTTTATTAATTCAAGTTTTTCTGTGGTTAGCCAAGGTTCTGTTACACAAATTGCATGATATGTTGATGTCTCCAGGAATGCCTCAAGAGTAGGAAGTTTACTATACATACTTTGCATATTCTGATACAGTATGTTAAAGCTGTTATTGTTAATTGCGAAAAGTATAACGGTGATCTGAGTTAGTTTTCTGTGTGGTATTATTATATTTAAACGTGTTTGAAGCACTCTCATTGTGTATCGAAGAATCTCGTGCTGGGGAATGAGAATTCATTTTGCCTTGCTTCTCGTAGTTGCTCTTGAAGATTTCTTCTGTGGCGCAATGCATCTTCATCTAAATTCTGATATAAAAAGTCCTGTGTTTTTTAAATATTTGGCATTCAGGAGTAAATGTTTTAACATTTTGTTACTGATAAGCTCAATAGCAATAGGGCGCCGGGAAGATTTTCTGCCTATTCTATTTATATCTTCGATGTAGCCCGTCAGATCTATATTGAGAATATCATAAAAAATGTAAATAATTCTGTCCTTTAATTGATTTTCGCTTTCGTCGTCGTATTCGCGTAGGCCATATAGCACAAACTTTTTATAGTTATCCGTGTAACTGTGTAGTTTATCGAGGTAACTTGTATTAGCCAGTTTTATTTGAATCTGTTTCACCTCTTCTTGAAGTTTTCCCTGTTATTTTTGTAAATGTTGTATAGATGTATTTATTTTATCGATTTGTTTGTTTATTTTGTTCGTCCATGATTTTATTTGTTTTTATATTGATGTCTTGGAATAATTTTTCGGTGCTTCTTAGAATCTCACTTTGTATAGTATTTTTAATTTCAAGAAGGATAGATTGTTTGCTTTCTTCCAATTTTTTGTCAAGTAAGTGAGTGATAGTATCGATCGTATTGTTTTCCAGTTTTTGTGTGCCTTTTTCTATACAATGTTGATCGGGAATGGGCGTTTGTGTTTCGGTTAGGACACACGTATCTCGAGTTTTAACGGGTGTATTGTCGTTTCTCTTTCTTCGGGTTATGTTGTCACAAGAGGGACAAAGCCAGGATTTTTTGAATTGTGACGTGTATTTTTTAAAGGTGGTCGATGAGATATTTAAACACTCATGATGGTAGGTCAGTGGACACACGCTACATTTTAACAACTCTGTCGTATGCTGAATACTTAGAGTACACGCTGCGCAGTTCATCTTAAGGTCGTTTATTGGTTGTGTAGTTCTTGATATTTTGTTCAGTACGGCGTACAGCTGATCCGACGAGTAGTGGCAGGGATCGGGTCACTGAACTCTCGCGCGTTGCATTTTAAAAATGATCAGTTTTGTCGGTTTAAAATCATCAAATATCTTCTTATTTTCTAATATTTGTTGATAATATCTTGCAAACTTTGTCTCACTTCATGTCACGATAGCTTAGCTCGTTGTTGGTAACAGTTTTAGTAGATTGACTCACTATTTTACACTATTTAACTATTTTACACTCTAGACGTATACAGGTTAGATTATGACAGTAGCGATGCACGCAACTCCCAACGCAACGCTCCCAACAACGCAATTTTTCTAACTTTCTCGCTACAAAACTCGGTAACTGGTCAGGATCTGTTGCCTTCAATAAACATATGATGTCCTCAATATTGCGCTGAGTTTTACCTTGTCATTTTCTTGTCTTCAACCGCTTATTCACAGATTCGAAAAGTAACGATTTAGCAATATCCTCCACACTAAATGCACTTTCACAAATTTGTAGGAGACTTTGCTCGTCCATCACATCCATTTTGTTCTGTATGAATGCCAGAACTTAGCAAATCACAATATTACAGTTTGAACATTTCACTCGTTTTGATTCGGTATCCATTTTTTTTTTCTTTTTAACACGGGGGTCGATGACCCGTGCGTACGCTCGCGCTGACACAGCGACACTTTAAGCCTCTCTATACCTGATTCTACATCGCGAGGAACAATTAAAATATCATCAACGTACACGATTACGTAATCATGAGCCAAATCACCTAACGCGTTCATAATAGCCCTCTGAAATACCGAGATTGCATTTTTCAGTCCAAAACTCGAAACGAATTGTCAAGAACTCAAACTGTCCATCAGCTGTTATAAAAGCAGTCTTCTCTATGGACTCTCCACTAACTGGAATTAAATGAAAACCGCTGGCACAGTCGAGTTTGGAAAAATAGTTAGCCCCTTGAAGACGTGAAATTTGGTCAGTTATCAACGGAAGTGGGTAACGGTCCGAGACTGTGTTATTATTAAGTTCCCGGTAGTCTATACACATGCGGTCTGACCCGTCATACTTCTTTACAAGTAAAGCTGGGCTTGCGAAGGGAGAACAGCTTGGCCTAATAATATTCGCGTCTAACAACTACTTAACACGGTCGCGTACGACACTACATTCCTCTGCCGACATTCTATACAGACGTTGCTATACTGTACGATTCGGATCAACTAATCTTATTTTAAGTTCACCGGTATTCACTCGAGTCATAGGAAAACCCGTGATAAAAAAATTGGAAAATCGATTTAAAGTTTCTAAAAGTTTAGATTTGTCACACTCGGCGATATCAGTCGAAATATTGGTCAAATTAAGTTTACTAGTGTCACCGTTTACCGAATTTACGCACAGAATTTTATTAAACGAAATGTCAGTCGCAGTCATGTTTACTGTAAACGTAAAACCTTGATTTAATATCTCTCGTCCTATCATGACGTCACTTTGCATATAACTATCAGGCAAAACGTTTAGCAAAATTTCTAAAAGGTGTCCGTTAATCGTAACACAGCACAAAATCTGTATCGTACTGAACACACTGAACGCGTTCAATTCCTGTTGCAATTTCTCTCTTGTCGCAATGTTCGTCGTAAACGCCATGCGTTGAATTCGCGGGTCAAACTGTGATATGTGAGCCAACAAGGTAGGTACAGCGATCTCCTCTTTGTCCATATCCTTCCAACGATTAGTCAATGAAGCTATCAAACGGCTTGCATAAGCGGGTAACGTTTCTTTATCACTCGGTTTTTCATTATTAATTTTAATGAGGGTACTCGCTAATGTCGGCATTTGTCGCAACTCAAACCGCGGCGCAGCAGCTAGCAGCACGCCGCCCTGCTTGCGGCCGTCGCGCGATCGCAGCGTACCACGGAGTAGCCGGGCGGCACGAGCTCCGGATTCATGATGGACCTGTTGCATCCGACTGAATTAATCAAACTAAATTAAGTAGGCAAGTAATCGTAGCACTAAAAACGCGGGATGATTTTAGAGTTGTCTGCTTCAGCCGACCGTTAACGATAGACTGAGGTGTCGGCCATTAAACTGGTACAATCCTAACTTCATCGAACGCCACTAGATGGCGCCTGCGTTCCGGTGTTGCCACAATACCGCCATTTACTATACTAATACTTGTCAATAAACTAGAGCGCCTTCTCAATAATTCTATCCGATTCATATTTGGTCTTCGCAAGTATGATCACATTTCTCAGTTTCGTAGTCAACTTAAGTGGCTCACTATCGGACAAAGGCGCAATTCTAGGATTCTCCTTCTACTATATTCTATCCTAAATGATACCAATACTCCTTCTTATTTAAAGGATTGTTTCCAATATCGGTTCTTAACTCATGACAAAATGCTTCGGTCGTCTTATAACTTAAGAGCAAACATCCCACCGCATACTAGCGGTTTCTTTCATTTCTCGTTCACTGTTCAGGCGGTGTTGCTATAGAACGCCTTGCCCGCTGATATCAGGAAAGCGCCCAGTAAGATTATATTAAAAAAGCTTGTCCGAGAGCATTATCTGAGCACTACTACTGTCTCCTAATCATCTATTACTTTATTTTATTTTTATATATTAATTTTATGTATTTTATATATTTACTGTGTGTATTATATGTATTTATAATATAAATATTTATTTATGATATATATGTATATGTATTTATGGCTAAGTAGGTATATTAAATATTTCTATTGCTCGCGGTTAAAATTAACACCTGCCACTCATTTTCCAGCCACCCGGGGTTGACTGGTAGAGAATGCCATGAGGCATTAAGTTTGCGCTATTGTAACTTTTTGTAAAGGTGCAATAAATATATAAATAAATAAATTTCCGACATGTATAACTGGCATAACATATAATAAAAAAATGCAAAAACGTACAAAATCGCACATCCATACATTTAATACTAAACTACACATATAAATGTTTTGGTTCCTAGATACTATACGTCGTCCCTGTAGTTCCGGAATCAGAATAGGGCTACGGCATCCCCTGCCTGTCGTAAGAGGCGACTAAAAGGGGCTTCCGGGGTTGCAGGCGGCTAGAGTGGGAGCTCGAACCGTTTGGTCAGGCGATCCCGATAAGGACGGCGGTATATGTGGTCGCGTACCGTCGTAAAGACTAGACGAGGCGGTGGGCCCAGCCGCCCATCTGGGATGAGCCCGATGGGGCAACGCGCTCAGAGGATTCCGGTTGCGGTCGGACCGAGTTCCCGGAGTCCTCTTTATAGCGCCGAGGACGGCCACCGGGGGGTTTTAGTGCTGTAAAAATCCCACATAATCCTGCGTCGCTCCCACGGCGTCGGGTACCTTTTGAAGGTTCCCCCTCGAGAACAAAAGAAAAGATACTATACGTAGTATTCTACAAAAACCGAATTTACAGTGACATACTATTAAGTAGGTAAACGAGTATGCAACACATAAGTACAAATAAATCATAATGAAAAATGAAAACCTTCCGGCGGTTTTCCCGGACAATTGGAAAATGTCGGTTTCTTAAAATCTTGAATAACTTGAGTGTTTTTAAACCGATTTCTATTTTCTTTCTTTCATTTGATAGGAAATTTCATCACGCAACTTTTTCTCTTGGACATGGGTATGCTATGATGCTTAACTCTTTGAGTTATGGGGTGGAAACCACCACCACTCCTCAAGTTTTTTAGATAATTTGAGATAACTCGACTTCTGCCGAATCGATTCTTATGAAACTTGGAATATGTGTCATATATCTACGCTTATATAAGTTGACGGAAAATTTGACCTTCAACTCCTCGATCCTGATGATGCAGGGTTACAGCTATCCTAAACTTTAACATTAGCTATTTGGTGCTTACATGTATGTAATAAGACTACTAAGCAAAGACATGTGATGAAAAATTTGACCTTCAACTCCTCAATCCTGATGATGCAGAGGTGCCTCAAGCCTAAACCATAGGGGTTGGCCATTTGGTGCTTATGGGTATGTAATAACAATACTAAGTAAAGATACATGATAAAAAAATTGACCTTCAACTCCTCAACTCTGATGATGCAGGGTGCTGTAAGCCCAAGCTGTAGGTGATGGCCCTTTGGTGCTTACGGTTATATAATAAGATAGCAAAGCAAAAATGTACGATGACAAGTTTGACCTTCAACTCTTCAACCCTGATGATGCAGGGGTACTGCAGGCCTAAACCATATACGTTGGACATTTGTTGCTTACGGATTTATAATAACATTGCTAAGCAAAGGTATACGATGAAAAATTGGACCTTCAACTCCTCAATCCTGATGATGCAGGGGTATTGAATGCCTAAGCCATTAAACTTAGATATTTCATGCTTATGCATTTAAAATGAGATTAAAAAGATGTAAGGTAGAACGTTAGACTTATGGTTGTATACAGTGGAAAATTGGACCTTCAACTCCTCAACCCTGATGATGCTGGGATGTTTCAAGCTTAAACTATAGGCGTTGGCCACATGGTGCTTACGTATATCTGATAAGATTACTAAGCTGTTGTGATGCTTATTCTCTTCGTAATAAAGTTCAATTTAGTGTAGTATGTAACGAAAACAAACTGCGTGTGTACTGTTCGAGGTTTTAATAGCAACTAACTAATAAAATTACAAATTGTTTGTTATATGCATTGAGATCTCAACATGCCGCCCACCAAAGGACGCCAGTACTTTACAAAATGAATTTTACATTAACTACAACATTTTAAGTTATACAGTTACAAGTTTAATTTGATATTGTTGCAAAAATTAATCATCATAAACAATAGGAAATTCACATAATTTGCCTACAGATCGTTTAACAATATCACCACGACATTTAACACTGTAAACCCGGGTACAGTGCTGATTTTCGTTTGTAGTTGATAACCTCGTTTGAAGTTGCTTGTTTTCGCTTGTAGTAGCGATAATTGCGTTTGTAGTTTCTTGATTTCGTTTGTAGTAACTTATTTTCGTTTGTAGTAGTGATAAGCGCGTTTGTAGTTGCTTATTTTCGTTTGTAGTAGCGATAACCGCGTTTGTAGTTCCTTGATTTCGTTTGTAGTAGCGATGATTGCTTTTGTAGTTGCTTATTTTCGTTTGTACTAGCGATAAGCGCGTTTGTAGTTGCTCATTTTCGTTTGTAGTAGCAATAAGCGCGTTTGTTGTTGCTTATTTTCGTTTTTAGTAGCGATAATTGCGTTTGTAGTTACGTATTTTCGTTTGTAGTAGCGATAATTGCGTTTGTAGTTGCTTGTTTTCGTTTGTAGTAGCGATAATTGCGTTTGTAGTTGCTTGTTTTCGTTTTTAGTAGCGATAAACGCGTTTGTAGTTCCTTGATTTCATTTGTAGTAGCAAAAATTGCTTTTGTAGTTGCTTATTTTCGTTTGTACTAGCGATAAGCGCGTTTGTAGTTGCTTATTTTCGTTTGTAGTAGCGATAAGTGCGTTTTTTGTTGCTTATTTTCGTTTTTAGTAGCGATAATTGCGTTTGTAGTTGCTTATTTTCGTTTGTAGTAGCGATAAGCGCGTTTGTAGTTGCTTATTTTCGTTTGTAGTAGCGATAAGCGCGTTTGTAGTTACTTATTTTCGTTTGTAGTAGCGATAAGCGCGTTTGTAGTTCCTTGATTTCGTTTGTAGTAGTGATAAGCGCGTTTGTAGTTGCTTATTTTCGTTTGTAGTAGCGATAAGCGCGTTTGTAGTTGCTTATTTTCGTTTGTAGTAACGATAAGCGCGTTTGTTGTTGCTTATTTTCGTTTTAAGTAGCGATAATTGTGTTTGTAGTTGCTTATTTTCGTTTGTAGTAGCGATAATTGCGTTTGTAGTTGCTTGTTTTCGTTTGTAGTAGCGATAATTGCGTTTGTAGTTGCTTATTTTCGTTTGTAGTAGCGATAATTGCATTTGTAGTTGCTTATTTTCGTTTGTAGTAGCAATATCCGCGTTTGTAGTTCCTTGTTTTTATTTGTAGTAGCGATAAGCGCGTTTGTAGTAGCTTTTTTTCGTTTGTAGTAGCGATAACCGCGTTTCTATTTCCTTGATTTCGTTTGTAGTAGCGATAATTCCTTTTGTAGTTGCTTATTTTCGTTTGTAGTAGTGATAAGCGCGTTTGTAGTTGCTTATTTTCGTTTGTAGTAGCGATAAGCGCGTTTGTAGTTGCTTATTTTCGTTTGTAGTAGCGATAAGCGCGTTTGTAGTTGCTTATTTTCGTTTGTAGTAGCGATAATTGCGTTTGTAGTTGCTTGTTTTCGTTTGTAGTAGCGATAATTGCGTTTGTTGTAGCTTATTTTCGTTTGTAGTAGCGATAAGCGCGTTTGTTGTTGCTTATTTTCGTTTTTAGTAGCGGTAATTGCGTTTGTAGTTGCTTATTTTTGTTTGTAGTAGCGATAATTGCGTTTGTAGTTGCTTATTTTCGTTTGAAGTAGCAATAGTTTAGTTTGTAGTTGCTTATTTTCGTTTGTAGTAGCGATAATCGCGTTTGTTGTTGCTTATTTTCGTTTTTAGTAGCGGTAATTGCGTTTGTAGTTGCTTAGTTTTGTTTGTAGTAGCGATAATTGCGTTTGTAGTTGCTTATTTTCGTTTGAAGTAGCAATAGTTTAGTTTGTAGTTGCTTATTTTCGTTTGTAGTAGCGATAATTGCGTTTGTAGTTGCTTATTTTTGTTTGTAGTAGCGATAATCGCGTTTGTTGTTGCTTATTTTCGTTTTTAGTAGCGGTAATTGCGTTTGTAGTTGCTTAGTTTTGTTTGTAGTAGCGATAATTGCGTTTGTAGTTGCTTATTTTCGTTTGAAGTAGCAATAGTTTAGTTTGTAGTTGCTTATTTTCGTTTGTAGTAGCGATAATTGCGTTTGTAGTTGCTTATTTTTGTTTGTAGTAGCGATAATTGCGTTTGTAGTTCCTTGATTTCGTTTGTAGTAGCGATAGTTTAATTTGTTGTTGCTTATTTTCGTTTGTAGTAGCGATAAGCGCGTTTGTAGTAGCTTTTTTTCGTTTGTAGTAGCGATAAGCGCGTTTGTAGTTGCTTATTTTTGTTTGTAGTAGCGATAATTGCGTTTGTAGTTCCTTGATTTCATTTGTAGTAGCGATAATTGCATTTGTAGTTGCTTATTTTCGTTTGTAGTAGTGATAAGCACGTTTGTAGTTGCTTATTTTCGTTTGTAGTAGCGATAGTTTAATTTGTTGTTGCTTATTTTCGTTTGTAGTAGCGATAAGCGCGTTTGTAGTAGCTTTTTTTCGTTTGTAGTAGCGATAAGCGCGTTTGTAGTTGCTTATTTTTGTTTGTAGTAGCGATAATTGCGTTTGTAGTTCCTTGATTTCGTTTGTAGTAGCGATAATTGCATTTGTAGTTGCTTATTTTCGTTTGTAGTAGTGATAAGCACGTTTGTAGTTGCTTATTTTCGTTTGTAGTAGCGATAATTGCGTTTGTAGTAGCTTATTTTCGTTTGTAGTAGCGATAAGCGCGTTTGTGGTTGCTTTTTTTCGTTTGTAGTAGCGATAACAGCGTTTGTAGTTGCTTGTTTTCGTTTGTAGTAGCGATAATTGCGTTTGCAGTTGCTTATTTTCGTTTCTAGTAGCGATAAGCGCGTTTGTAGTTCCTTGATTTCGTTTGTAGTAGCGATAAGCGCGTTTGTAGTTGCTCATTTTCGTATGTAGTAGCGATAACTGCGTTTGTAGTTGCTTGTTTTCGTATGTAGTAGCGATAATTGCGTTTGTAGTTGCTTATTTTTGTTTGTAGTAGCGATAATTGCGTTTGTAGTTGCTTATTTTTGTTTGTAGTAGCGATAATTGCATTTGTAGTTGCTTATTTTCGTTTGTAGTAGTGATAAGCACGTTTGTAGTTGCTTATTTTCGTTTGTAGTAGCGATAATTGCGTTTGCAGTTCCTTGATTTCGTTTGTAGTAGCGATAAGCGCGTTTGTAGTTGCTTTTTTTCGTATGTAGTAGCGATAAGCGCGTTTGTAGTTCCTTATTTTCGTTTGTAGTAGCGATAAGCGCGTTTGTAGTTGTTTATTTTCGTTTGTAGTAGCGATAAGCGCGTTTGTAGTTCCTAATTTTCGTTTTTAGTAGAGATAAGCGCGTTTGTAGTTGCTTATTTTCGTTTGTTGTAGCGATAAGCGCGTTTGTAGTTGCTTAGTTTCGTTTGTAGTAGCGATAAGCGCGTTTGTAGTTGCTTATTTTCGTTTGTTTATTTTATTTTATTTTATTCTCTTAGGAAAACTTACAGCTTACATATGTAGTATAACAGTAAATTATAAATACACAGTTACAGCCATTTACAAGTTTTCACAAATAAACTAGAGCGTATATTTTTTTTCCAAAAAACTAACAAGACTAAAAACAAATAATATGTTGCTTGAACAGTAAGGATAATAATAAATAATAATAATAATTGGTGGTTTATATAAAAAATTAAAAAAAAAACTTAAATTAAAAATAAAAAAAATTATAGTGACTCGAAGAAGTTATTAGTCAACTTAGATTTAAGTTGGGTATCGTTGGTATGGAAAAGATCTAAGTCAGCGGTGTCTGCAATTGCGTTGAAAGATCTGCATGATCGCGGAAAAAATGAGTTTCTTCTATATTTACGTTTCACAACCGGAATCGACAAAAGGGGTAGTTTTCGAAAATTATGTGACGGCACACGGAGACTTATTTCGCTTAACAGCTCCGGACAGTCGATTATACCTTTAGCTATTTTTGACAAAAACGCTAAATCCGCAATAGTCCTCCGCTCACATAAAGGAAGCATGTGAAATTTTTTACAACGTAAGTTATAGCTGGATATATACGTTTTCGCTTTAAATTGTAGGAAACGAAGGAAACGCTTTTGAATCCGCTCTATTCTATCAATATATAAATTATATTGTGGATTCCAAATTTGTGAGCAATACTCCACATGGCTACGTACATAAGCGCAGTAAAGAATTTTAAAAGTCTTAATATTATTGAAATCGGATGAATGTCTTAAAATGAAGCCGAGAGCTTTATTAGCTTTTTTAATAATATCTTCAACATGGATGTCAAAGAGTAACTTAGAATCAAATGTGACGCCTAAGTCTTTAATCATGTTAGTTCTACTAATAGATGTTTTATTCAATATATAATTGTAAATTATGGGGTTGCGTTGGCGTGTATAGGAACAGACGAAACATTTAGATACATTCAGTGCAAGTTTATTGGCGATGCAGTATGTCTCTAGGTTGCATAGATCCTGCTGGAGAAGGGAACAACTGACAATGTTAGTGATGGGGTGCAATATTTTCATGTCATCAGCGTACAAAATTATTTTAGAACTTTTAAAACACTTATCAATGTCATTAATAAATATAAGAAAAAGCAAAGGGCCCAACAAAGACCCCTGTGGAACACCAGAATGTACTATTGTAGGTGAAGACTTGTAGCCGTTTAAAACTACAATTTGATTTCGGTTGTTTATATATGAACTAAACCATCTGTACAAATCACCTCTAATGCCTATTAAGAATAGCTTCCTTAACAGAATGTTGTGATCAATTCTGTCAAAAGCCTTGCTATAATCTGTATAGACCACATCTACCTGCGATGGCGCAGACATATACTTCGTTATGAAATCGGAACACACGGCAAGGTTAGAGACAGTCGATCTGTTTCTTAAAAAGCCATGTTGATGCTCATGAAACGTATTACGGAGGCATGAATACATCTGATTGTAGATAACCTTCTCAAGCAACTTAGCAAATAAACACAGTTTAGATATAGGACGATAGTTTTGTACTTCATCTTTGGGACCTTTTTTATGTACTGGAGTAATAAAAGCACTTTTCCAAATATCAGGTACTACACCTTCAGCGAGAGATCGACGAAACAAAATGCTTAAGGGTATTTTTAGGGATTCGGCGCAACGTGCGATAAAGATAGCGTGAATGCCATCAGGACCAGCTGATTTATTTTGATCTAGGGTTTTCAACAATTTTAGTGTTTCGGCTTCTCTTACTGTCACACTATTAAGATCAACAGGGGTCACATTATCATGTAAAGATTTCAAGTCAGTTTGATGTGTGTCAGTACTGCATAAGAAGTTGGAATAAAAAAACTCATTGAACATTTCGCAGATATCTTCACCCTTTCCTGATGTACGCCCTTCATATTTCATACTTGCTGGGTATGAACTTGGTGCCTTCTTCCTTTTTATGTAATTCCAAAATGATTTAGGTGAGTATCTGATATTATACTCAACCAAGTTTGTATACTCAACGAACATAGTCTTTTCAAGAGCTTTGGCCCGATCACGCAATACTATAAATGAATTAAGATCAGAAAGATTACCATACTTTTTATATTTTGTATGATATTTATGTTTTTCTTTCAGTAGTTTTATAAGGGGAGATTTATACCACGGCGGATATTTAGCAGATAATTTTAATAATTTATGGGGAACGTACTTATCACGCAGAGTTTGTAATTTGTCATAAAAGAAAGAAACAGCATTTTCTACCGTACCTTTAGCAAGACAGCTCACCCAGTCGGTAGAATCAAGCTCACTACAAATAGATGTATAGTCTGCCCGATGAAATAGGTATTTGATTCTGGACTGAACCGGTAACATACGCTGTTGGTCAACACTAAAAGAGATACATAGTGCTGGATGGTGCGCATCTTCCACTACTAAAGGGTCGGAGCATTTATGGACATCAACATATTTACTACATAGAACAAGATCTAATAATCGGTTATTACAATTTTGATGACTATTGTTCTGTAATAATGAACACATGTTTAGCGTATCCACAAAATCCGACTGAACGGAACCCTGGATATTCGCAGCATAGTATGATCGGCCATCTTCTGAAAGGAGCCAACTTATATTAGGTAGATTGAAATCGCCAACTATCAAACATTCATCCGGTAAATTGTTTAACACAATATCGTTTAAGTTAATATAAAAATCTTGCAACTGAGCCAATAGTGTATTGCCAAGATTTTGGTTGCATATATAAACGACACAAATGTTTAATTTAATGCTAGTATTATGCGCTCCTCGGTTGAGAGTTACAGTGATCCAAATATCCTCGGCGGATGATCGCCATTCGAGTTGCTCCTCGGCTAAAAGATCGCGTCGCACAGCTATAAGAACACCACCACCCATACATTGACTCGTATTCACATAGTTCCGATCACGCCGCCAAACCAGATACCTATCGTCAAATAATTCACTGTCGTTGAAATCATTATTGAGCCATGTTTCCGTCAAACAAATTATGTCATAATTATTCATCAAAACGTTTCTGTTAAATATGTGTGTCTTAGTTCGCAAGCCGCGAACATTTTGATAGAAAATGTTTAACATTAATTACAATTATTTATAATAGAACTAAAAATAGTGATAGATACGATTCGGATTTTAGAATTAGAATTATGACTATAACAATTTTTTACTAGTGCAGTACAAACAAATGTAAGCAGCGATAATTTGCAATTGACTTAGCTACGACTATTACACCAACGAAACGCAACCCAAACTCTAAGGAGTAAAGCTTATAATAACAAAATGTGAAAAAAATTGTAAGAAACAAAACTGAAATAAGAAGTAAAAACAATACCACTCGATGTAATGAACAATAATTTAAGCAAAATTGAGCCTAGTTACTGTGCACCTAATTAGCAAAATAGTGTAAAAGAAGTTTATTTTGTGCAAATACAAAAAGATCTAGCGATAAGAGCACAAAGACTGACCAATGCAATATAGCGTAAACAAGTGCGCTTCTCAAACTTTACGGGTTCTGACACTTAAAAATTATACGAATATAAAGATTGTTGCTTTTACTGTTAATATTACTAATTAGTCTGGCACCGGTGAGGTTAACAAATTCGTTTTAAATCCGACTCAGAATTTATAGAAATCACTGGAGATGTAGCATTTTTTCGAATCAATATTTTGCAATTCTTCACCCAAATAAATTCAAAGCTCCGTTCCTTTGCTAACGTCTTTGTTTTATTAAGCAAAGTTTTATTTTTAATTGTGAGGTGATCGTTTACAAAGATTCGTTTATCTCCATTAAATCCCAAGCTAGTTGCAGTCAACGATTTGCACCTTCTCGCAGCTACAATAAAATCTTCCTTTATATATCTATTATGCAGCGATACTATAATATTTCTGGTGTTGTTGTCTCCTCGTGTGGGAACTCTAACAATATAATTAATTTGCTCCTTTGATATGGGGTACTTAATAATTTCGCAAACTTTGTGTATGATATTATAAAGATTTTCGTTAGATTTGAATGGAACTCCTTTTAATTCTATATTATTCAGGCGGGACCGTTGCTGATCCTCGTCAGCCCTTGCTTGCAATTCTTCCACGCGCTGTTGCAGTGAAGTGAGCTCCCCTTTAGTAGATTTAAGTGACTGAAGTTCAGCGTCTAACTTAGTAAGGCGCTCAGTTAAGGAGGACATAGACTGTTGCACCAATGCAACGGATTCTTTCACGTCGATGAGCTCAGTTTTAATAGACTTTAAGTCTCTCACTTCCTCCTGGATCGTCTTTACACTTTCCACCAATCCAGGCAAAGATTCCAACTGCGCAGACATGAATTTTATTTCAGATAGTATGCTCTCTAGCTCTGAAGATTTAGCTGGAGTAGGACTAGAATTTTTACACACGGAGCACTTCCATGTAAATTTTCTGTCACCAAGTTTCCGAAAGCCAGCTTCTGTTATTCCCGCGCATGGAAAGTCATACCTATTTAGGCAGACTGAGCATTTAACGCCATCCAAAAACTCTGTATTGCACCTATTGCATTTATACATCACGCACAAGTAGTAAGAGCGAAAGCAAAATAATTAAAGTTATTGACACTTATAAGGTTGAGAACCACAAGCAATTTATGAGTAGAACAACAATTGGATATGTCTATCGTAAACGGCGTCTCTCGACCGACTGACTGACTTGTTGTAGCGATAAGCGCGTTCGTAGTTGCTTATTTCGTTTGTGGTAGCTTATTTTCGTTTGTAGTAGCGATAGTTTAGTTTGTAGTTGCTTATTTTCGTTTGTAGTAGCGATAAGCGCGTTTGTAGTTGCTTTTTTTCATTTGTAGTAGCGGTAACCACGTTTGTAGTTGCTTGTTTTCGTTTGTAGTAGCGATAATTGCGTTTGCAGTTGCTTATTTTCGTTTCTAGTAGCGATAAGCGCGTTTGTAGTTCCTTGATTTCGTTTGTAGTAGCGATAAGCGCGTTTGTAGTTGCTTATTTTCGTTTGTAGTAGCGATAACTGCGTTTGTAGTTGCTAGTTTTCGTATGTAGTAGCGATAATTGCGTTTGTAGTTGCTTATTTTTGATTGTAGTAGCGATAATTGCGTTTGTAGTTCCTTGATTTCGTTTGTAGTAGCGATAAGCGCGTTTGTAGTTGCTTATTTTCGTTTGTAGTAGCGATAACTGCGTTTGTAGTTGCTTATTTTCGTTTGAAGTAGCAATAGTTTAGTTTGTAGTTGCTTATTTTCGTTTGTAGTAGCGATAATCGCGTTTGTTGTTGCTTATTTTCGTTTTTAGTAGCGGTAATTGCGTTTGTAGTTGCTTAGTTTTGTTTGTAGTAGCGATAATTGCGTTTGTAGTTGCTTATTTTCGTTTGAAGTAGCAATAGTTTAGTTTGTAGTTGCTTATTTTCGTTTGTAGTAGCGATAATTGCGTTTGTAGTTGCTTATTTTTGTTTGTAGTAGCGATAATCGCGTTTGTTGTTGCTTATTTTCGTTTTTAGTAGCGGTAATTGCGTTTGTAGTTGCTTAGTTTTGTTTGTAGTAGCGATAGTTGCGTTTGTAGTTGCTTATTTTCGTTTGAAGTAGCAATAGTTTAGTTTGTAGTTGCTTATTTTCGTTTGTAGTAGCGATAATTGCGTTTGTAGTTGCTTATTTTTGTTTGTAGTAGCGATAATTGCGTTTGTAGTTCCTTGATTTCGTTTGTAGTAGCGATAGTTTAATTTGTTGTTGCTTATTTTCGTTTGTAGTAGCGATAAGCGCGTTTGTAGTAGCTTTTTTTCGTTTGTAGTAGCGATAAGCGCGTTTGTAGTTGCTTATTTTTGTTTGTAGTAGCGATAATTGCGTTTGTAGTTCCTTGATTTCATTTGTAGTAGCGATAATTGCATTTGTAGTTGCTTATTTTCGTTTGTAGTAGTGATAAGCACGTTTGTAGTTGCTTATTTTCGTTTGTAGTAGCGACAGTTTAATTTGTTGTTGCTTATTTTCGTTTGTAGTAGCGATAAGCGCGTTTGTAGTAGCTTTTTTTCGTTTGTAGTAGCGATAAGCGCGTTTGTAGTTGCTTATTTTCGTTTGTAGTAGCGATAATTGCGTTTATAGTAGCTTATTTTCGTTTGTAGTAGCGATAAGCGCGTTTGTAGTTGCTAGTTTTCGTATGTAGTAGCGATAATTGCGTTTGTAGTTGCTTATTTTTGATTGTAGTAGCGATAATTGCGTTTGTAGTTCCTTGATTTCGTTTGTAGTAGCGATAAGCGCGTTCGTAGTTGCTTATTTCGTTTGTAGTAGCGATAATTTCGTTTGTAGTTGCTTAGTTTCGTTTGTAGTAGCGATAATTGCATTTGTAGTTCCTTGATTTCGTTTGTAGTAGCGAAAAGCGCGTTTGTAGTTCCTAATTTTCGTTTCAAGTAGCGATAAGCGCGTTTGTAGTGTCTTATTTTCGTTTGTAGTAGCAATAGTTTAGTTTGTAGTTGCTTATTTTTGTTTGTAGTAGCGAAAATTGCGTTTGTAGTAGCTTATTTTCGTTTGTAGTAGCGATAAGCGCGTTTGTAGTTCCTTGATTTCGTTTGTAGTAGCGATAAGCGCATTTGTAGCTGCTTATTTTCGTTTGTAGTAGCTATAAGCGCGTTTGTAGTTGCTTATTTTCGTTTTTAGTAGCGATAACCGCGTTTCTAGTTCCTTGATTTCGTTTGTAGTAGCGATAAACGCGTTTGTAGTTACTTGATTTCGTTTGTAGTACCGATAAACGCGTTTGTAGTTGCTTATTTTCGTTTGTAGTAGCAATAGTTTAGTTTGTAGTTGCTTATTTTTGTTTGTAGTAGCGAAAATTGCGTTTGTAGTAGCTTATTTTCGTTTGTAGTAGCGATAAGCGCGTTTGTAGTTCCTTGATTTCGTTTGTAGTAGCGATAAGCGCATTTGTAGCTGCTTATTTTCGTTTGTAGTAGCTATAAGCGCGTTTGTAGTTGCTTATTTTCGTTTTTAGTGGCGATAATTGCGTTTGTAGTTGCTTGTTTTCGTTTGTAGTAGCGATAATTGCGTTTGTAGTTGCTTATTTTCGTTTGTAGTAGCGATAAGCGCGTTTGTTGTTGCTTATTTTCGTTTTTAGTAGCGATAATTGCGTTTGTAGTTGCTTGTTTTCGTTTGTAGTAGTGATAATTGCGTTTGTAGTTGCTTATTTTCGTTTGTAGTAGCGATAAGCGCGTTTGTTGTTGCTTATTTTCGTTTTAAGTAGCGATAATTGTATTTGTAGTTGCTTATTTTCGTTTGTAGTAGCGATAATTGCGTTTGTAGTTGCTTATTTTTGTTTGTAGTAGCGATAATTGCGTTTGTAGTTGCTTGTTTTCGTTTATAGTAGCGATAATTGCGTTTGTAGTTGCTTATTTTCGTTTGTAGTAGCGATAATTGCGTTTGTAGTTGCTTATTTTTGTTTGTAGTAGAGATAAGCGCGTTTGTAGTAGCTTTTTTTCGTTTGTAGTAGCGATAACCGCGTTTCTAGTTCCTTGATTTCGTTTGTAGCAGCGATAATTGCGTTTGTAGTTGCTTTTTTTCGTTTGTAGTAGCGATAATTGCATTTGTAGTTGCTTATTTTCGTTTGTAGTAGCAATAAGCGCGTTTGTAGTTCCTTGTTTTTATTTGTAGTAGCGATAAGCGCGTTTGTAGTAGCTTTTTTTCGTTTGTAGTAGCGATAACCGCGTTTCTATTTCCTTGATTTCGTTTGTAGTAGCGATAATTCCTTTTGTAGTTGCTTATTTTCGTTTGTAGTAGTGATAAGCGCGTTTGTAGTTGCTTATTTTCGTTTGTAGTAGCGATAAGCGCGTTTGTAGTTGCTTATTTTCGTTTGTAGTAGCGATAAGCGCGTTTGTAGTTGCTTATTTTCGTTTGTAGTAGCGATAAGCGCGTTTGTAGTTGCTTATTTTCGTTTGTAGTAACGATAAGCGCGTTTGTTGTTGCTTATTTTCGTTTTAAGTAGCGATAATTGTGTTTGTAGTTGCTTATTTTCGTTTGTAGTAGCGATAATTGCGTTTGTAGTTGCTTGTTTTCGTTTGTAGTAGCGATAATTGCGTTTGTAGTTGCTTATTTTCGTTTGTAGTAGCGATAATTGCATTTGTAGTTGCTTATTTTCGTTTGTAGTAGCAATAAGCGCGTTTGTAGTTCCTTGTTTTTATTGGTAGTAGCGATAAGCGCGTTTGTAGTAGCTTTTTTTCGTTTGTAGTAGCGATAACCGCGTTTCTATTTCCTTGATTTCGTTTGTAGTAGCGATAATTCCTTTTGTAGTTGCTTATTTTCGTTTGTAGTAGTGATAAGCGCGTTTGTAGTTGCTTATTTTCGTTTGTAGTAGCGATAAGCGCGTTTGTAGTTGCTTATTTTCGTTTGTAGTAGCGATAAGCGCGTTTGTAGTTGCTTATTTTCGTTTGTAGTAGCGATAAGCGCGTTTGTAGTTGCTTATTTTCGTTTGTAGTAACGATAAGCGCGTTTGTTGTTGCTTATTTTCGTTTTAAGTAGCGATAATTGTGTTTGTAGTTGCTTATTTTCGTTTGTAGTAGCGATAATTGCGTTTGTAGTTGCTTGTTTTCGTTTGTAGTAGCGATAATTGCGTTTGTAGTTGCTTATTTTCGTTTGTAGTAGCGATAATTGCATTTGTAGTTGCTTGTTTTCGTTTGTAGTAGCGATAAGCGCGTTTGTAGTTGCTTATTTTCGTTTGTAGTAGCGATAAGCGCGTTTGTAGTTGCTTATTTTCGTTTGTAGTAGCGATAAGCGCGTTTGTAGTTTCTTGATTTCGTTTGTATTAGCGATAATTGCGTTTGTAGTTGCTTATTTTCGTTTGTAGTAGCGATAAGCGCGTTTGTAGTTCCTTGTTTTTATTTTTAGTAGCAATAAGCGCGTTTTACTAGTGACGATATAGTTACTAGTGACGACGACATGCAATACAACATTATTATAAATTTTGTAATAATCGTAATTAAATGACAATAAATTAAATAAAATTGAAAAGTTTGAATAAAATTAACTAGGCAGTTACATTAGGTACATGACTCAAGATCGTGATAACAACAATAGATAATATGTATAATTACAAAACGGATCGATAATGTAGTATGTCAAAAATAGTATAAATAACGGATCAAATCAAATCAGATAAATGGATATCAAATCACATTAAGTAAAAGGAAATAATTATTTTAGCAAATAGTTATGAATGTGACAATTTTTCTTTCAGATTTTTTATGTTGTCCGAACACAAATCGAGGTCTTGAATTTTAGAGATCGAATTATAATTTTTGATCATTCTGTTTATAGGAGCGTTTTGACCAAGGTTAGAGTTACATCTTTTTGAGTAGAATAACTTATATCTAGACATTCTTGAATGCTTCGATGGAATGGAAAAATTTAATGTTGACAATAGTTCAGGTACATCTAAAAAAACCATTTGAAAGTTTAGCGAGAAACACAGTGTCAAGCATTCGTCTTCGGTTCGCTAATGATTCTATTTTAAAATAAGCTTGTCGATCGCTATAAGAAGTAAGATATTTTGCTAAATTGCATGAATATGATAAATGAAGCAGAAATCGCTTTTGTACACTTTCTAGTCTTTTAATATAAACGTCATAGTAGGGGTTCCACGCTACACTGCAATATTCTAACAGGCTTCGAACCAGAGAGTTGTATAAAATGATTTTAGTTTCGGGAGAATTGAAATCTTTGGCATTCCGTAAAATAAACCCTAAGGTTTTAAAGGCTCTAGAGCATATATTGTCAACGTGAATGTTGAAACGTAGTTTACTGTCTAGTGATATTCCTAAGTCCTTGATGCTATCGACTGCAACCAACTCTGTGTTATTTATTTATTTATTTATTTATTTATGGATTACCAACATAAGATACAGATGACACATTTATGAGGTATACTTAGATTAATTTGGCATGGGTAACTGTTCTTACAATTAAAGGTAATCACAGCATGCTATGTTACAAAATTACTCTTTCTAAAATAAAAAACAAATATGTAAAAGTATTGACAAATGATTAGGTTTTTGATAGCAGTTAATAGTAGGCTAAGTTTACGTTGTATATAATATATAATGTTCATGCTATATATTTGAAGGTACGTCACACTTCACTAGTTTAGATTTAAATTTGGCGCGTCCGTCGAAATGAATGTCAATATCGGGAACTTTATTTGTATATTCATTATACAGGCATTATATTTATCGTGTATTTTTGATGGTGCCCAAGTTTTTTACGCGTAAATCTTATTGAGTGACAGTTTGAAATGTTTAGATTCATTCAGTTGTTCCCACACCATGCAACAAGTCTGTTTAGATCTTCTTGAAGCAACACAGTATCCGAGGGCGATTTTACTGCCCTAAAGAATTTAAGGTCGTCAGCAAATAGGTAGTATTTGGACTGGGCGAAACAGTTACCAATGTCATTAATAAATACATTAAATAGCAAAGGCCCAAGATGTGAACCCTGGGGTACACCGGACAGTGCTGCAAACGATTGAGATTTTCGTTTGTAGCAGCGATAAGCGCGTTTGTAGTTGCTTATTTTCGTTTGTAGTAGCGATAATTGCATTTTTAGTTGCTTATTTTCGTTTGTAGTAGTGATAAGTGCGTTTGTAGTTGCTTATTTTCGTTTGTAGTAGCGATAATTGCGTTTGTAGTAGCTTATTTTCGTTTGTAGTAGCGATAACCGCGTTTGTAGTTGCTTGTTTTCGTTTGTAGTAGCGATAATTGCGTTTGTAGTTGCTTATTTTCGTTTGTCGTAGCGATAATTGCGTTTGTAGTTGCTTATTTTCGTTTGTAGTAGCGATAAGCGCGTTTGTAGTTCCTTGATTTCGTTTGTAGTAGCTATAACCGCGTTTGTAGTTGCTTATTTTCGTTTGTAGTAGCGATAAGCGCGTTTGTAGTTGCTTATTTTCGTTTGTAGCAGCGATAAGCGCGTTTGTAGTTACTTCTTTTCGTTATTTATATCCTACGTACTCTTGTTTTTTAGTAAAGACCACTTAACTTGAATTTCGGCAAAAAGAGGTTTTCAGTTTTTTTTTTTTTGGAGCTACTACAAACAAAACAAGTTTTACCATAATCAAGTACATACCATAGTCTATAAGTTTCATATAAAAAAAAATCGATTTTTCAAAGTCGGGTGCCAAGTTTTTTTTTAAAGTCCCGTATTTTTTTTTTTAGAGTAACTACAAACAAAATTAATGTTACCACAAACAACTACAAACGATAACCTATAAGAATCATAAAAAAATATATAAATTTTCCAAAGTCGGGTGCCAAGTTCACAAAGCCTCAAATTGTGATTATTCTATTATATTACACAAAATTCATGTTTTTACAGATTCATCTGAAAAAGCTTACGGGGCATGAATATATGTTCGTTCCATTACAGACTCAGCTATTATAAACGTTCAATTATTAACCTCAGCTATATTGGGTGCAAGGCTGTGTACTAAGGTTTTAGAGTCACTTATATTACCTATTCACAAATGTTATTTTTGGTGCGACTCCACGATTGTGCTAAGTTGGTTGTCTATTCCTTCCAGCGAACTCAAAAATTTCGTACGTTATCGTGTTAATGAAATCCAGGAAAGCACTAATAGTCACACATGGGGCTACGTACCGTCTAAAGACAACCCAGCAGATCTTGTTTCCCGCAGTGTCACTGCCGACAATATTAGCAATTCTAGTTTGTGGTGGAAGGGTCCAACATTCCCTTTCTCAAAGTAAAAATAAATGGCTTAAAATACCTCTTAATTATGAGAAACAAGACCTGCCAGAAGTATCAGCTGATTATTGTTCTAATTAATCAATCAATCAATCTACCAAGTCAATTAAACCGCAAGGAAAAAACTATTATTCCAACTTTAATACAAAAATATTCTAATTACAACTATTTACAAAAAATAATCGCTTATATAAAAAGATTCATTTATAATTGCTCACTTAAAAACAAAAGTACAAAGTTTACAGGACCTTTAAGTACACATGAACTTAACAATTCATCAATTCTTATTTTAAATCATGCTCAACTAGAAATGTTTCCCGAGGAATTTACCTTATTAGCCTAAACTACTATCTCGAAAAAATAGACTAATTTCTTTAACTCCGTCTTTAGACTAATAAAATCATCCGCGTGGGCGGCAGGCTTAATAACTCCCCCTACGATTATGACACAAAACATCCTATACTATTATGTAGTAAACATTCCTCTTCCCCCCGGACCGCACTAGCGTGCAGACGTGCAAATTGAGTGCTGTGTTTTATTCTGTTTTGTTACTTTAAAATATTTAATTTAAATATTAGAAACAGTGATATAAATGCGAACAAAATACTAGGAGTGCACAAACTACAGAGGACCGCTACTATAAGTGTGAAGGTATCATCATATCTCTGTCGCCCACTTGCTTTGTCTCCGCCCCCGTGCTGCAACTGTGCGACTATCGTCCATCTCTGTTTCGCTCATCGATTAACATTGGCTCGAGGACTCGACGTCATACCAGCGCATACGCATTCAACAGGTGCATCTTGCGCTTACTAGTGACTTCTGCGGTCCTGGTACCGTGTACGCTTGTACCTTGACCTACGCAACATTGAATAATGTATCGAACACCCGAGAAATCTAACTCAGAGTCAAATCTGCGTCAAGTTTCAAGCGGCGCAGAAACATCACCTACAATGAGCTTTGTTAATACGCGTTCTAAACGTAAGCGGTCGGAAGAATCACTCAATGATTTCCATGAATTTAAAAATGAAATTAAGGATATGTTATCTTCTTGGATGTCCCAACAAAATAGTGAAAGAGTTCAAATTACATCTTCCTTAAAATCGATTGATGACTCACTAATGTTTTTGTCTTCACAATATGAAGACATGAGGAAAAAAATGGAAGAGCTAGAACGTGAAAATCGTAAAGATAAAGAATACATACTAATACTGGAAAATAAAATTGAGAATCTTCAAAAAGTGCAGAAAAAAAAGTCATTTGAAATCAAAAATGTACCGAAAGGAAACGATGAAAACAAGGAAACACTTATAAACATGGTATGTTATTTATCTTCGTCCCTCAAGGTGGATTTAAAACCGCAAGACATTAATGACATATATAGAGCTTCTGCCAAGGGAGAAAAGAAACCCATAATCGTCGAAATGAGCTCCTATATCCAGAAGTCAAAGCTTATGCAGGCTGCCAAAAGGTATAATACACAAAACAGAAACAATAAATTAAACTCCAACCAACTCGGCCTCAAGTGTAACAATACCCCTATTTTCTTGTCGGAACACCTAACACAAAAAGGTAATAGACTATTCTACTTGGCTAGAGAAATGACAAAAACTTTACAGTACAAATTCTGTTGGACATCGCTTGGGGAGGTGCTGGTGCGTAAGGACGAGAACTCTCCCATCATTAAAATAAGCAGCGAATCCCAAATCAAAAATATTTATGAAAGTAACAAATGACTATTTCTATCTATGTATAAGGCACATTACTTCCAATTTCATTATTTTGTTATAATTTTCTATATACACTTGGATGCTCACACACATACACATACTACTTTACATAAACACTTAACCATTTATTCAGAAATACCTAATTACACTTGTACAAACCATATTGTTAATCATATGAAATGTTATATAGAGGCAAATTTGGTGCTTAGATATTGTTCTACAATAAAACACTACTACAATTTCTACGTAGTTATAACATGCAGTGTGGGGACAGTGGGGGAAAGACAGACGTCTCCCGGCCAGCTACCGTCCCATCACGTTGCTGCCCACCATAGCAAAGCTCTTCGAGAGGCTGGCGCTGAAGCGACTGTCACTTAGTTTAAGGGACGAGCAGTTCGGCTTCCGCGCCGGTCACTCGACTACGCTGCAGCTGACACGAGTGCTCCACCAAGCAGTCTTGCAAGCGAGACCAATTACGGTAGACACACGGTCGGCGTCTTCCTCGATATCGAGAAGGCGTTCGACCGCGTATGGCACCCTGGGCTCGTTTTCAAGCTGTTGGAGTCACCCCTGTCGGCGCTATTGGTGAGGTTAGTGGCGTCATTTTTAGATGGGCGGCAGTTCTATGTGTCGGTCGAGAACGTCGCCTCAGACCCCCGCCCAATACGTGCTGGTGTACCACAGGGTAGCTGCCTCTCGCCACTACTCTACGCCTTCTACACGAACGACATTCCCACCCTCGAAGGTCACCTCGAGGAATGGGAAAGGGACGTGGAGCTCGCGCTGTTCGCGGACGACAGCGCATACTTCGCGTCTTCTCGTGATCCCGCAATAGCTACACGCAGGATGCAACGACTGTTGGATCTCTTACCGGAGTGGCTGGATAAGTGGCGTATGGCCGTCAATGTCGGTAAGACGGTCGCGACACTTTTCAGCCGCAAACGCAGCATGCCGCCGCCGCTGCGTCTTCGTAATCGGGAGGTAGCTTGGCAGCCCACAGTTAGGTACTTGGGATGTAACATCGATCGCACGTTGCACATGGTGCCTCAGGTGGACCACGTGATCCGACAGGCCCGTGTTGCACGTGCGATGCTCCGACCGGTGCTTGCATCTCATCTGCCGCTCCGAACAAAACTAAAGGTGTACAAGCTGTACGTCCGATCCCGATTGACCTACGCGGCGCCGGCGTGGTACGCGTTGGTGTCAGAGTCCAACAGGAAACGCCTCCGCGCGCAGCAGAGCCAGTCCCTCCGGGCGATCGTCGGGGCGGGTCGCTTCGTTCGGAACGACGTGTTGGAGCGCGACCTTAAGGTGCAAACCTTGGACAGGTTTGTGGCTCAGTTGGCGCGTCGTATGTACGAACGCGCTGACAGTGGGCCACATGCCCATCTACGAGGTTTCGCGCCCCTTCACGCTCGACCCCCCGAGGGGCGTCCGCTCCCTCGTGAACTCGAGGGCCAGGTATCCTCCGACCATCTGGAGGATTAAATCTGCGTAGCAGCATAGCGCGGTCACAGAAGGCCGAAGGCTGCAACACTGCCTGACGGCAGCACACATCACCGGTGGACAGTGCTTCCACTGAGGGAATTGCCCGGGTAAGGAGGGGATCCTCGAGGCCCGCAGACCTTACGCCAAGCGGCGACGCCACGCCGCGGTATAGGACGACTTTCAAAGTCAAAAAGTGACCCGAACCACGGCCAATAACAGGTCGTGCGTGTACCTGCGCAGGATGGCTCGCGTGATGGGTATGACGGTCCCTCCGCCCCACCCATCTGCCACAGCGCCCGCACAGCGTCCGCCACCGACCCGAAGGGAGCCTGTTCCGGTACGAGTCGTGGAGGAGTTTGCACCTACCGAGGGCGCGTCGCTAATGGCCCCGGCTAACGCCCCTGCTGAGCGCCGAGAGGTGCGTAGCAGCAGGCGAAAAGCCAAGAGGCGCAAGGGGAAGCGCGGACAGCAGGCGGAAACGCACGCTGCCCCGCCCCCTCAGCCAAAACAGAAGGTGATAGTGCAGCCGCGCCCCTCAGGTAGCGGCGTGAGGACAACCGCCACCACCACACTGGTTCCTCCGGCAGAACACCGGCCACCTCCAGCCCCGACTCCAGCCCCGGCAGCTGCGCAGGTGACCCTCTCCCGAAAATGTACTGTAATGTGATGTAAATTATTGATTGGAACAATCCTTTGACATCATTGTTTCCTCGACCGTCCCTATATCGTAGTCGGTGAAGCGGGCGCCGTTTTCGGCTCTTATCTATATGTTAAACAAATGTTATATATGTCTAGATATTCCGGAACTAAATGGACGATTAGTTTACTATGTTTTAATGACGATTGATAATTTTCGACGGACGACCACTGAGATCTGCACGAAGAGGTCGTGCGCGCCGATGTCCCTCGCCTGCTGCTCGTCGAGCGCGAAGTCCTGCGCGAACCGCAGCCGCAGCGCGCCCGCCGCCGACATCGAGCGGTACGCCACCATCAGGCTCAGCATCTCCGCCCACGTGCTCTGCAGCAGACGCATCTGGTCATTAAGCATCAGATCCGTGAATCCAGGTATCAGCTTCGCCCAGCTGATGACTCCAACCAGTTCCTTATCATACAAATCGGCCAATAAGGCAAGGGTCCGCGCTGTGGGCTCCGTGATCCCCGCGGCCGGCGCGCCGCATGTGAGGAGCTCCGGCTCGTACGATGATAAGACTTCTAATACCTTAATATCATCCAAATGCGGCCTGGGGTGTGCGGGGGGCGGCGCGTCGGGCCCGCGGCGGTACTTCTGGCGGCCGCCGCGCACGCGGTCCAGCCGCACGCCCTCGCGCAGCATGCCCGTGCGCAGGCACTTGCGGAAGCGGCACGCCTGGCACGCCTTGCGACGCCGCTTGTTTATCTCGCACTCGTTCGAGCCGGGACACGTGTAGTCTATGTTGCCTTGTATAGTCCGTTTAAAGAACGCCTTGCACGCCTCGCAACTCGCGACACCGTAGTGGAAGCCCGAAGCGACGTCCCCGCACACGAGGCAGAGACGTCGCGGCGCCTCCTCGTCTCGCGCGCCGCTCGCCGCCGCCGCCGTCGTCGACGAACAGTGCTGCTGGTCGGGGGAGGCGTTGCCCACGATACCACCCTCGCCGGGCGACACGCAAAACTTCACCTCCTCTTTTGGCTCTAGGTCCAGCTCAGCTGGTTGCATCATCTGCATGGGCCGCGAGAGCGCTTGCTCGGGCGGCGAGTACTGCGGCGGCTGCTCCACCTCCTGCTTGACACGACGCAGCATCGGATCGCTGCTAACAGCTGGTATCATCATTTGCACCCAATGTCAGCCAAATTTTGATGCCTTGTTGAATTCTTTACTGGAATACATTGTGTCCGACCAGCAGCAAACCAATGTACAGTTAGTTACTTCTTTAACACTACAAACGACAAACACCATGAATCGACAACACGAACAAATTATAATTACTTTACAATTAATTAAAATCTATGATATCTACGATAAATATTGAGTATTCGAACTGTCAAATCTTCTGCATACAATTTCTAGAAACTACTGCATACATAGTTTCAAACTCCTCAAAATTCATAAATGTCTCAAAACTACATGTTACTGACGAAGTCGTCATTCAATATACACAAATAGATATTTTTGGAAAAAATAGACTGTTTTTGAAATTTCCAAAAATACGAAAATGTTGTGGGTATATTAATATTTGTAATATTGTGATAACCCTCTTTATACGAATAAAGTAGTTGTCATCCGATCGCACTTGTTTTAATGTTACAACATGGTGGCAGCGGTAAATTAATTGTTTTACGCGAGTTATTGGGAATATCTTGTCTGAAAAACAGTTAGTGCGTGTTGCTACTTGCTAAAGTATAAAAGTATGGAACACGCAAGACCGCCGGCGGAATTATGTGTGGATGGCAGCCCCGTCAGCCGGGCTGACGCGTGGAGGCGTTGGAAGACTCAGTTTAATTTATTCTTGAAAGCCTCCGGAGTATATAAAGAAGAACCAGCAGTTCAGTCAAGCCTACTCGTTAATCTCATCGGTCCTGATGGATTTGATATATATCAAACATTCACACTAGACGACAAGGAACGAGATGACGTCACAGTATTACTGAAAAGATTCGATGATTATTTTGGGGTTAAACCAAATGTTACTTTAGCACGGTACAATTTTTTTACTCGTAATCAAGATCCGGGCGAATCTATTTGTCAATACGTCACGGCCTTAAAGCTACTTAGTAAATTTTGCGAGTTCGCGACATTAGAAGAAGAATTAATTCGTGACCGCATAGTGTGTGGCATAAGGAGCTCCGTGGTAAGAGATCGTCTCATCCGAGCTGAAGATCTGACGCTCGATAAAGCAGTAAAAATATGTCAGGCGGATGAATTGTCTTGTGATAGCAGCAGACGGCTAGAGTGCCGGGAAATAAATGGAATGACCGACATGTCAAATACGGGAATAGCAGCTATTGATGCGGTGCAGACCCGAGGAAGACGCGGCGGCGGTTCGGAAGGTGTCCGCGGCGGTGGCGGTGCGGCGCGCGGCGCGCTGCAGCGGCCACGTCAGCGCGTGAGTGACGCGAGATGCCCGGGTTGCGGCCTACGGTGCGGGCCGGGAACGTGCCCGGCTAGAAATATTAAGTGCTATGTGTGTAGGAATTTCGGACATTACGCTAGGATGTGCCAGTCAGGATTGAAAAAGGTGCATAATGTATCGTTAGATAATAATAGTACTTCTGAGGACGAAGTCGGTGAGTCATTCTATGTTTCTATGTTACGGAATATTCATAAGGAGAGATTGTCGCCAGATACAAAAGATGAGTGGCATGAGACGTTAACAGGTGAGTTTGGAAAAGAAACATTTAAATTAGATACCGGCGCTGATATTAATGTATTATCTTTTAAAAGATTTTTATCCTTAGGATATTCTCCGACGGTCCTCAACGTAAAATGTAATATAAAGTTGCAATCTTATAGCGGTGACATTATACCGGTAAAAGGTGTATGCGATTTAAAATGGTGGTATAAAAATGAAATGTATGTGTTAAAGTTTGCTATAGCTAACATTGATTGTCAAAGCGTTCTGGGCCGACAAGCGTGTATCGACTTAGGTTTGATAAGACGCGTTAACGGTATTAATATGTCAGAATTTAATGACTTGTTTAATGGAATAGGTTGTTTACCGGGAAAATATCATATAGTGATAGATGAATCAGTACAGCCAGTGGTAAGTGGTTCTCGTAAAGTTCCGCTCAATATTAGAGATCGGTTAAAAGCGGAGTTAAGTAGAATGATAGATCTTAACATTATTAAAAAGGTAGAACATCCTACTAGTTGGGTAAATTCTATGGTTGTTGCGGCCAAAAAGAATGGGGATTTACGTATATGTCTCGATCCTCGACCGTTAAACAAGGCCATACAGCGGGCTCATTTCCAACTGCCTACTCTTAACGAGATAGCGAGTAAGTTGCATGGGGCACAGTATTTTTCAGTTTTGGATGCTAATTCGGGCTTCTGGTGTGTGCAACTAGATGCTGAGAGCGCTGACTTGTGTACGTTTGCGACACCTTTCGGCAGGTACCAATACTTGAGGTTACCTTACGGATTGAATTGCGCTCCAGAGGTTTTTCATGCAAAGGTTAAACAATTACTTGTTGAAGGATTAGAGGGTGTAGATTCATTTATAGATGATATCATTTGTTGGGGTCGCACAAAGGCAGAACATGATTCGCGGCTGTATGAGTTATTAAAAAAAGCACGTAGTATAAATTTTAAATTTAACAAAAATAAATGTAAAATATGTGTAGAAGAAGTAGTGTATTTAGGACATGTCTTTAACAAAACCGGTATGAAACCAGACCCAACTAAAGTAATTGCAATTAAAAATATGCCTCCCCCAACCGATAAGAAGGCTTTAGAAAGATTCGTGGGTGCAATAAACTATCTGTCGAAATTTATACCAAATTATTCAGAAACTATATACCCATTAATTCAACTTTTAAGAAAAGATGTAGACTGGAGCTGGGAACTAGGTCATCAAAAATGTTTTTCCATATTAAAAGATTTAGTGTGTAATGCCCCTGTATTAGCACTGTTTGATGTGTCGAAACCGGTGGTGTTGTCGGTGGACGCGAGCAGCACTGCGCTGGGCGCCGTGTTGCTGCAGGGCGGCCGGCCCGTTGAGTACGCGTCGCGCACGCTCACTGCTACACAGACTCGGTACGCGCAGATAGAAAAGGAATTACTAGCCATTGTCTTCGCGTGCGAAAAGTTCCATCAATATATTTTCGGAAAAAATAAAATATATGTTGAAACGGATCACAAACCTTTGGAGAGCATTTTTAAAAAGTCTTTAGAATCGGTCCCAGTGCGCTTACAGCGAATGCTACTTAGATTGCAAGGATATGATTTAATAGTAACATATAAACCGGGAAAATTTATGTATTTACCTGATACTCTGTCGCGTGCACCGCTCCCTATTTTGTACGATGATAGCATAAGTAAAGGTATACTTTACCAAGTTAATTATTTAATCAGTAGTCTGCCTATCTCACAAGCTAAGATGCAGCTTATAAGAAAAGAAACAATTAAAGATTCAGAATTGTGTCAACTATTAAATTTTATAAATAACGGATGGCCTGAACGACGGCATGTTATTCCTAATAATTTACAATATTTTTGGTCAATAAGAGATCAATTGTTTTGTATTGATAATATTATTTTTAAAAATAAACTAGTGCTTATTCCTAGTTCCTTAAGAAATGAAATGTTAATCAAAATACACGACGGTCACCAAGGGGTGGATCGATGCAAGCGGCGCGCGCGCGAGGTTTTGTTTTGGCCGGGCATCACCCGGGACATTGAGTTGTATGTTAAAAAATGTAAAGTGTGTCAGGAGAGTTTAAATGCTCCAGGTAGGGAACCTTTGATACCTGTTGCTATTCCAAGTTTACCGTGGAATAAGGTTGGTACAGATATTTTCGAATATAGAAAAAAATACTATTTGATTATAGTAGATTATTATTCGGGATTTATAGAAGTTAAATTATTACAAAATATAATGTCTAATACGATTATTGATGCAATGAAAGAAAATTTCGGAAGGTATGGAATTCCTGAAAATGTTATTAGTGACAACGGAACTCAGTTTTGTAGTCGTGATTTTAAAAGATTTGCTGCACAATGGGGTTTTGAGCACATAACGTCGTCTCCGAACTATGCACAGTCGAACGGTAAGAGTGAAAGAGCTGTGCAAACAATTAAGAAAATGCTTATTAAATCTATAAATAGTGGTACAGATTTTCAACTAGATTTGTTAAGTTATAGAAATACTCCACGTGATAATTTAAAGTCTCCTGCACAACTATTGATGGGCCGTAGATTAAACTGTAGATTGCCCGCTCATCCTAATTTACTGTTACCTAAAAAATGTAACACTAAACAATATAAGGTGTTGTTAGATAAACAATGTAAAAGTAAATTGTACTACGATAGACATACGAAAGAATTGCCAGAATTAAATGTCGGCGATAACGTTATTATGCTTGATAGAAATAGAAGAATACACGGGCAAATTCATTCTAAATGTCATACTCCGAGATCATATATTATCAAAAATAAACTAGGTGCAGCATACCGACGTAATCGTAGACATTTAATTAAATGTATGGCTGGTGAGCAAAATAATACTAGCTTGGTAAACGAGAAAGATATGTTATTAAAAAATAGGGAAAATTCGCCTGTTTACGAGGACGAGGAGTATATACCTAGCGATGAGAGTCGGCTGGCGGCGCGATGCGCGGGCGCGTCCGCAATGACCTATAACCCTCCTATCACTCGTAAAAGGGCTAAAGAATTTTTTAACTCAAATTCATCATTTTAGTTTATTTTATATTAAAATATTGAATAAGGTTTTGGGTATTTGATTTTTTGTTCGCTTTGTGTAATTTGTACATATACATTTTTTTTCTGAGGGGAAAGGGATATTGTGTGTAATGTTTATGTTATATTCAGTAAATCCTATTTAAGGGGGAGATGTTGTGGGTATATTAATATTTGTAATATTGTGATAACCCTCTTTATACGAATAAAGTAGTTGTCATCCGATCGCACTTGTTTTAATGTTACAACAGGGAAAGGGAAAGATAAGCGGTCGCAGAGGGAAGAGGAGGTCCGAGTTGCACCAACCAGCCCACCTCCATCACCCCACCCCCGCTCCATCTTTACTCCCATTCCTGCCCCCCGCCCCCTACAGGCCCTGGGGATCAATACGCCGGCCGATGATCTGGTGGCGGCAATAGCAACCATCAGTGAGGCTATTGCGCGGTACCCAGAGCTTGTGGGTACCATAAAATCCATATTATCCGACACACTTGGGTTCCAGTATGGCTGCTCAGCTTAGGCTACTGTACTGGAACCCGGGTGGAGTCACCCAGCAAATACCGGCGCTGCGACGTCTCGTCCGGGACCAGGACATTCAGGTCGTGCTCTTGGGCGAGACGAAACTGCGACCGGGCTCGGCCTTCACGATCCCGAATTACGTCGTGTACCGGCGCGACGAAGTATCGCAGTCGGGCTTCCCGTACAGGGGCACCGCAATCGCGGTTCGTCGCGACTTGGTGCACGACGTACTCCCGCTCCCCCCGTACACAGTCACGCGCTCCATCGGGGCCGTGGTGAATGCGGGCGGGCGGGAGCTGCGACTGTTTGCCGCGTACCGTCCACCTGAACCCCGCTTTGACCCGCAAGACATCCATACCATCATGGACGATAGCGCTGCGACCTTACTGTCTGGCGACCTCAACGCTAAACATCCAGCTTGGGGATCCAGAGTCGTCAATCCGGTGGGACGTAAGCTGTACGAAGACGCGGAGGAAATGGGCTATGAGGTGATTGGGCCAGAATCACCTACGCACATACCCGCCGCCGAGTCCTATCGCCCAGATGTCCTGGATATAGTGCTTCACAGGAATCTCCGCTGCCCGGTCCATGTGGAGGTGCTGTATGATCTGGACACGCAGCACCTCCCCATACTGGTCACGCTTGGCCTGGGGGCCGAATCCGTGGCCTTTGAGCGCCACACTCGAAGGGTGGACTGGGAGTCTTTTCAAGCAACCATGGGCGGAGTTAAACTCGCTCATGCGCTCAATTCGCCAGAGGGAGTGGAAGCTGCAGCCCGCGCCATCTCGGCCACCGTCCGGGAGGCGCTGGATGCAGCAACCACCATTATCCCAAAGACGCACAAACGCGCCAGACTCCCGGCCCGCCTGGAGAGAAAACTAAAGAAAAAAAGGGAACTACGCCAATTATGGGCGCGCACCCGCTGCCCCCGGGTGAAGCGGGACCTGAACAACTTGGTGGAGGAGTTGGCTATTGAGATGGCGGAGTACCGTGGCGCCACCTGGGAGGCGAAAGTCGACCAGGCCGGCGAACACGAAACATCACTCTTCCATCTCACCAGGCAGCTCACCCGGGCCAAGACAGCCGTCTGCCCTCTTCTAGATGGGGAGGGCAGGCGTTGTTATTCACCCAAAGACAGGGCGGAGATTCTTGCGGGGCACTTGGAAGAGCAGTTCTCTCCTCACCCCGCAGCCGCTGCCGTCGCCGAACACCACGAGATCGTAGAGGCGTGGGTAGAGGACTTCATCGGACGCCCGACACCGCCACCTCAGGGATTGGAGTTTATCTCCCCCTCTGAGACGCGGAAGGTCGCCTTGCGTCTACCGAAGCGCAAAGCGCCAGGTGACGATGGAGTCCCAAATATGGCGCTGGCGATGCTCCCGAGAAGGGCCATAGTCGTTATGACAAGGCTCTTCAATGGCATACTACGCACGGGCCACTTCCCGACCACCTGGAAGTTGGGGAAGGTGATAGTTCTCCCGAAGCCGGGGAAAGACAGACGTCTCCCGGCCAGCTACCGTCCCATCACGTTGTTGCCCACCTCAGCGAAGCTCTTCGAGAGGCTGGCGTTGAAGCGACTGCGACCGTCACTTGTTTTAAGGGACGAGCAGTTCGGCTTCCGCGCCGGTCACTCGACTACGCTGCAGCTGACACGGGTGCTCCACCATCTTGCAAGTGAGTTCAATTACGGTCGCGACACGGTTGGCGTCTTTCTCGATGTCGAGAAGGCGTTTGACCGCGTATGGCACCCTGGACTCATTTTCAAGCTGTTGGAGTCGCCCTTGTCGGCGCTATTGGTGCGGTTAATAGCGTCATTTTTAGATGGGCGGCAGTTCTATGTATCGGTCAAGAACGTCGCCTCAAACCCCAGCCCAATACGTGCTGGTGTGCCGCAGGGAAGTTGCCTTTCGCCACTACTCTACGCCTACTACACAAACGACATTCCCACACTCGATGGTCACCTCGAGGAGTGGGAAAGGGACGTAGAGCTCGCGCTGTTCGCGGACGACAGCGCATACTTTGCGTCTTCACGTGATCCCGCCTTAGCTACACGTAGGATGCAACGCCTGTTGGATCTTCTGCCGGAGTGGCTGGATAAGTGGCGTATGGCCGTCAACGTCGGTAAGACGGTCGCAACACTTTTCAGCCGCAGACGCAACATGCCGCCGCCGCTACGTCTCCGTGATCGGGAGGTAGCTTGGCAGCCTACAGTTAGGTATTTGGGATGTCACATCGATCGCTCGCTGCACATGGGACCTTAGGTGGAGCACGCGATCCGACAGGCCCGTGCTGCAGGAGCGATACTCCGACCGGTGCTGGCATCTCATTTGCCGATCCGAACCAAACTAAAGGTCTACAAGATGTACGTCCGATCCCGTCTGACCTACGCGGCGCCGGCATGGTACGCGTTGGTCTCAGAGTCCAACAGGAAGCGCCTCCGCGCGCAGCAGAACCTGTCCCTCAGGGTGATCACCGGGGCGGGCCGCTACGTTCGGAACGACGTGTTAGGGCGCGACCTTAAGGTGCAAACCTTGGACAGGTTTGTGGCCCGGTTGGCGCGTCGTATGTACGAACGCGCTGACAACGGGCCACATGCCCATCTACGAGGTTTCGCGCCCCTTCACGCTCAACCCCCCGACGGGCGACCGCTCCCTCGGGAGCTCGAGAGTCAGGTGTCCTCCGACCACCAGGAGGACTAAATCTGCGTAGCAGCACAGCGCGGTCACTGAAGGCCAAAGGCTGCAACACTGCCCCACGGCAGTAAACAACACCGGTGGACAGTGAATCCACTGAGGGAATTGCCCGGGCAAGGAGGGGATCCTCGAGGCCCGCAGACCTTACGACATGCGGCGACATCTGTCAAAGCCAAAGTGACCCGAACCGCGTTTGCGTTCGGTGTCGGATCTACGTGTATTTCGTCGAGACATCGGGTTACTGACGTCGTCATGCCTGTCACCAGGAGCCAGAGGGGTACCTCGCCGCCGAACCAGTCGACTGCGCCCCGTGCTGAAGAAGAAGCACAAGGGACAACTGACTCTTCGGGAACGTCGGGAACCTCGGGCACAGCTACAGAGGGAACGCTAACTACGTACGAGTCAAGAGTCACTTCAGAGACGGAAGTTGCTGCTCCTGCTGCTCCAGCTGCTGCAACAGCAGCACCTGCAGCAAAGAAGAAGACTCGCTCCGTCGTGTCTACGGGACGTCGGGAACGTGAAGCCAAGCTAGAATTGGCGCGCCGACAACTAGACGAAGCGAAAGCAGCAGCGGAACTCGCCCGGGCCCAATGGGAGTTGGCCCAGGTGGAAGATGAAGAGTCCGAAGTTGAAGAAGAGAATCCTGCATGGGACGCCAACGTGCAGACATGGGTGCAGTCGACGGTCGGTCGGATGTCCGAAGAGGTACGTCGGGGGGAGGTGCCCAAGAAGGGGCACCAGCAGGGCACGTCCAAGGAGGGGCGCGCCATCCAACCTCCAATTGCCGCCGTCAAGCCAGAGGACCAAGAGGAACCTTCAACGAACGGGACCAAGGATTTAGCGGAGGCCATCATCAAGGCAATCAGCGCGGCGCCACGGAGTGCGCCGAGCTACGTGCACGAGTTGCCGGACTTCGACGGGAGGAGCGAAGAGTGGATCGCCTTCAGGACGGTGTATGAAGACACTGCGCCAATGTTTACAGATGTCCTCAACATGGCGCGGCTGCGGCGGTCCATCAAGGGTGCGGCACGAGAGGCGGTGAAGAGTCTCCTGTATTCGGAGTGCCCACCAGAGGAAATATTGGAAGCTCTTCGTCGAAGATTCGGAAGACCAGAAGCCCTGATCCTGATGGAGTTGGAGAAGATGAAGAACCTGCCACGCATCACGGAAGGTGCGCGCGACGTCTGCGTGTTTGCCAGCCAGGTGAACAATACTGTCGCGACAATTCGGGGGCTTCGGAGACCGCAGTACCTACACTCGCCGGAGATGGTGAAGACCATCGTGGACAAGATGCCGGCGGTGCTGCGCTATCGGTGGTACGACTATGCCACCGAGAAGGAAGATGAAGATCCAGACCTGGTGCTAATGATGAAGTTTCTCAACAGGGAAGCGGACCGGTGTGGACCCTACGCGACGCAGGAGACGGTGCATCAAAGGCAGCCTCCCTGGCGTCAATCCGAACACACCACGTCCGATCGAGTTGAGGAAGAAAGGAAGACCTCCTGTCCACACTGCCGGGACGAGCATCACCTCTACGAGTGTCGCAAGTTTCTACGGCTGCCGGTAAGGGAGAGGTGGGACGTCGCTGAGAAGTCACGGATGTGTTTCAGGTGTCTGCGAGGGTGGCACCAGAAGGAGACATGTCGGCGTCCTCCGTGCAAGGCATGCAACCGGTGGCATCACTTCGTGCTTCATGAAGAACGGGGGCCTAGCCCGAAGCCCGAAGAGAGGGAAATCGCGAACAATGTCATGCTCCCGGTGAATGCGGCAAGGACAGGAAGGGCATATTTGAAGATGGTTCCAGTCGAGTTGTACGGGCCAAGGGGGGCTGCCAAGGTGCTGGCGCTGCTGGATGAGGGGTCAACTGACACGCTTCTCGATGCAGCGGTTGCGAGACGACTCGGCCTCAGAGGACCTGTGGAAGCGCTCACCCTGGAGACCGTAGGAGGGAAGACCATCACCAAGGGAGACTCGATGAAGCTCAACATGAAGGTCAAGGGATTGCACCAGGACAAGAAGAGGACCATCTCTGGGGCACGCACGATCGACGATATCAACCTGACGCCTCAGAGATTGGATAAGGAGAAGATTGAGCAGTGTGCTCACCTCAAGTCGATGGCTGACCAGTTATACTACGAAGAGGAATCGCCCAAGCTGCTGATTGGGCAAGATAACTGGGAGCTCATCGTGTCCAGAGCCACGCGCAAGGGGAAGCGAAGTCAACCCGTAGCATCGTTGACCTATCTGGGGTGGGTGCTACACGGGTCCAACGGAGCAACGTCGAGACCCGTGAACTTCGAGACCAGCGCGCACTTGTCTTCTAGAGAAGAAGAATTCGGCAAGGACATCGCACGAAAGGGGAAATATGAAGAACAAGTGAAGAATCTTCTCGCCAGCGGAAGCAACGAGAAAGATGGGCAGAAACCGCACCTTCCAGAAGCGCACACCTTCAAGAAGAAGCCCACGGGAATGGAGAAAGGGGGGTCGACTGTGGGGGCCCAGCCCGTCGATCAGCGTCCGGATCCAGACCCAGCCAAGTTCGCAAGATGGACGCAACTGGTGGGGGCAACGGCTAGGTTACTGCAGATGAAGCATATGAAGACCCAAGAGAGAAGATACACTCCCCTCGAACACGACAAGATTATGGAAGCCGAGAAGATTGTATTAAGAAGAAGCCAAGAAGAGAGCTTCCAAGAAGAAGTACTCTGCGTCAGGGAAGGAAAGCCGTTCAAGAAGGAAAACCGGCTTAAGGAACTGGACGTCGTCATGGAAGATGGACTACTACGACTCCGGGGAAGAATCGACGCAGCAGTACACACGCGGCAAGAGAAGGGACCTGTGGTGCTGGATAACCATCATCACATCACCGGGCTGCTCATCACGTACTACCATGAGAAGTTGGGTCATGGTAACCACGCAACGGCGATCAACGAGTTGAGGCGACGCTACTGGATCCTGGGACTACGGTCTGCGGTCAAGTCGACGGTTCATCGGTGTCAATGGTGCAGAGAGCATCGTGGCACGCAAGAGCTCCAGCAGCTGGGGAGGTTCCCGCTGGAAACCTCACGAGGGGGAGAACCGCCAAGAAGCCGTCAGCAACCTCAACAAAGAAGACGTCATCACCGCGGCAGAGAAGATGGGCATCAGGTGGAAACTCATACCACCTGGGGCTCCCAGCAAGGAGGGCACGTAGGATCGCCACGTCTGGTCTCTAACAAGGACCCTGGCGGCAATCCTCCAGAGAAGGCATCCCAAAGAAGAAGTCCTGCACGCTCACCTACTGGAAGCAGAGCACCTGGTGAACTCAAGACCTCTCATCGAAGCCGACGAAGACATGGAAGAAGGGGCCCTTACTCCCAATCATTTCCTCATTGGGAGATCCTGCGGCACGAGATTGGGGACATTCACCGACGAAGATCTCACCGGCCAGCGGACATGGAAGACGGCGCAGCGACTAGCGGACCACTTCTGGATCAGATGGGTGAAAGAATACCTTCCTACTCTGATCCCGAGAAGAGTCGACACAAGAGCTGCCAAGAGAGACCTGCAGTGTGGGGATACGGTCCTCATAGTGGACGCCACGCTGCCTCGAGGAGTCTGGCCAAGGGGTGAGGTGGTCCGAACCTATCCTGGACCCGACGGGCGCACCAGAGTACTGGAGGTGCGCACGGCAGGGGGCGTCCTGAAACGTCCCAGCTCCAAGGTGGTGCTACTGGTTCCGGCACAACGCGACGAGGAGCAAGCAGTCGTCGAGCCGAGCAGCGGGTCGGCGGACAACGAGCTAGACTGCGGGGAGGCGGTCATCGCATCGGGCCAGCAGCACGGAGTCGCCGGGTCAGGAGTTGGTGCTACGCACGAGGGGGAGGATGTCGGCGACTCATCTAATTAGTTAGATTAAGTTCCCTTATGTATGATAAGAATAAGATTATTGTATTATGAATAAGTCTTAAGAAGTACGATAAGAATTTAGTTAAGATAATTTGATATTTCGGAAGTGTTTATTACGATAGAATCACAACAGACTCAAGCTATGATTATAACACGATGTGAAAGAGATGCAAGATGTAAATACGAGATAGCGAATAGGTTTAAGAAAGTTGTATGGAAGTATTATGTAAATCATATGTTTGTTGTAATTTTTGATAGTTTTAGTTAAGATATATTGTTATAATTAATGTAGATCGATAGGTTAAGCATTTCTCTACATTATTATATACAATAGCTAAAGATAAGATTTAGAACTTAGGATTTATTAAGGAAAGTAAGTGTAGGATAAGACAAAATTGCTATGTTTTTACGATGTTTTTTATGAATAACTTTTTTGTCTTTCTAGATATAAGAATAAGGATTGTATGGTTTAATAGAACTCTTTAAGACGAATGTAACGATGTATAACACATGTATGTAAGATTTTGGGAAGAAATAAAGATTTAGCCGGACATGGGTCAGCCAAAGTGAAAATTAGATCGAAATATTGGGCAATATGGGCTTAGAGCCGTGCGGCTCTCTTTAAGGTAATGCCGAAGGGCAGCGGACCAGGCGGGTTTTTAGCTGCGAACATTTTCTTGCGATTTGCGTTCGGTGCTGTCTCGCTTCCACCTAAACCCAACCGCACTTCAACGTGAATACGTCCCACTGCCCAACACCACCCCTTTCATTGGAAAGGGCCCCGGTGTTGGGCATTTCGCTGCGCGGCTAAATCGGCTTGGCAAGGGTGTAACCAAATAAGAGGCCTACAACAGCTTTCGGTTCTTCGTCCACCATGGAAGAGGGAGATGGAGGCGAAGAAAAGGACAGGAGAGGAAAATCTGCATCTACCCTCGTCGACCTTTCACAAGAGAGGGACGGAAGATCGATGAGGGAGACGGAAGAAAATCCGCGCCTACCCTCCAGAAGAGGACTACCCTCAGGAAGGCGACTTTCTGTCCGCAATATATTTACAGGAACCCGCGAACCGGCGGCGCCCGAAATTCAAGACCAATTACATGAAGCCTTAAGGAGACGCAGTTCGGGGAGGCCAGTTAAATTCCTAGAGGACTTACCGGAAAGGCAACCCCAGGAATTGTCGCGACCTACTAAGACTGCGCGCCAGCCATCGTCTTCGCCGGAGAGTGCCCAGCTGCCGGCGAATGCGATGAGAATTGAAGTCAATTCCGATGAAGAGGAGGAAGAAAAAGCTGAAGATCCACTGTCGCAAACTTCATCAGAATATGAAGACAGTCGAGAGGGTGCCGAGGTGACTGATGCTGCTGCTGTGCCGGCCATATCGGTGAGTCACACGCGCGTTTTTATCTCACCACCACGTTCGCCAACACCATCGCCGGGAGCCGTGACCATGGGCGTCGGACTGGACTCGACGTCGTACCAAGGTCTGGCGTCGACCCCACCGCCGGCGCCCAGGGCCACGACCCCTCCCAACCGTCCACCGAGTCCTATGGCCGCGTCATCGCGCCTGGGGTCGTATACAGAACCCCGGGCATCGACGTCCTATGCTGCGGTGCTGACGGCGCCCGCGCCACCACAACCAGCAATACCATCCACCTCAGCGCAAGGTAACAAACCATCCACAGGAACCTCGAGTGCTGCAGCAGCCAGTAAGGCGTACCCCCCCCTGGTGGTGGAGCGGTTGCCTAACTGGCCCACACACTTCGCGGCACTGAGAGAGAAGCTGGGTCACGCTCCCAACGCGAGACACTTCGGGCAGGGAATAAGGTTCCTGCCTCAGGCGGTCGAGGAGTACCGGGTAGTCCAGAGGTACCTGACGGACTTATCCGCCACGGAACCGGGGCTCTCCTGGTTTTGTTACACGCCGCAGGACGACCGCCCCACAAAGGTGGCGGTTAAGGGCCTGCCGGGTGCGACCGACCCAGATGGAGTCATCAACGCCCTCAAAAGGCTCGGATTCCCGGCGCGCTTCGCCCGCCATATTCCAGCGAGGAGGGGTAAGCCCGGCTGCGTTTATTTCGTGCAGCTGGACCGCATGACCGAAGCTGAACTCGCCCGCCTCTATGGGTTGGACGAGCTCATGTTTATGCCGGGGGTAGTCATCGAGGCGTGGAGGGGTCGTTTCGGCCCCCCCCAGTGTCATCGCTGCCAAGCAGTGGGACACTCCTCGGTGAACTGCCACCGGCCGGCCAGGTGTGTCCGGTGCGCGGGATCTCACGTTGTCGGGGACTGCCCCGAACCTAGGGATGCAACCCCGAAGTGCGTCAATTGCCGAGGGACACACACGGCCAACAACAGGTCCCGTGTGTACCTGAGGAAGATGGCGCGCGTGAGGGGTATGACCGTCCCACCGCCCCGTCCGACTCTCTCAGCTCCGAAGAAGCAACCGCCCACGGCCGCCAGGGAGCCGGTCGCCAGCAGAGTTGTGGAGGAGTACGCGCCCGCCGAGGGCGCCTCACTAATGGCCCCAGCCAACCTTCCTGCCGCACGCAGCACCAACGCGCGTAGCGGACGGAAGAAAGGAAAGGGCAAGAAGCGGAAGCAGACGAAGCAGGTGGAAACTCCAGCGGAATCTGCACCGCAAATTAAACCGCCAGCGGCTGAGCAACCGCGCCCTTCGGTGAGCGGCGTTAGGGCAGCCGCCACCATCCAGGCTGACCCGGCAGTACACCCGCCGCCTCCTCCAGCACAGACTCCTGCACTGGACGCTGCACAGGTGGCCCCTTCTCGTAAAGGGAAGGGAAAAGGTAAACGGTCGCGGAAGGAGCCAGAGGTCCAGGTAACTCCCGTCTGCCCCCCTCCTTCCCCAAAACCAAGGACTACCCTAACACCCATTCCTGCCCCCCGCCCCCTACAGGCCCTGGGGATTAATACGCCGGCCGATGACCTGGTGGCGGCAATAGCAACCATCAGCGAGGCTATTGCGCGGTACCCAGAGCTTGTAGGTACAATCAAACACATTATTTCCGTAACTCTCGGGTTCCAGTATGGCAGTACAACTTAGGCTTCTGTACTGGAACCCAGGAGGAGTCCGCCAACACCTACCGGCGCTGAGGCGTCTCGTCCGGGAGCAGGACGTTCACGTGCTCCTCCTGGGCGAGACGAAACTGCGTCCGGGCCTGGACTTCGCGGTTCCCAACTACGAAGTGTACCGCCGCGACGAAATAGCGAAGACGGGCTACCCGTACAGGGGCACCGCAATCGCGGTCCGTCGCGACATAGTACACGACGTACTCCCACTGCCCCCGTTCACAACCACACGCTCCATAGGGGCTGTGGTGGAGACGGGGGGTCGGGAACTGCGACTGTTTGCCGCGTATAGACCACCTGGTCCCCAATTTGACCCGCAGGACATACATACCATCCTGGACGATGGCGCTGCGACCTTACTGGCTGGCGATCTCAATGCCAAGCATAAGGCTTGGGGATCCAGAATCGTCACGCCGGTGGGACGTAAGCTGTACGCAGACTCCGAGGAGGTGGGCTACGAGGTGATTGGGCCAGAATCGCCTACGCACATCCCCACGGACGAGTCCCATCGCCCCGATGTCCTGGATATAGTACTCCACAGGAATCTCCGCTGTCCTATTCACGTGGAGGTGCTGTATGATCTGGACACACAGCACCTCCCCATCCTGATCACGCTTGGCCAGGGGGCAGAATCAATGGCATTTCCGCGCCAAATCCGAAGGGTGGACTGGAAGGCTTTCCAAACATCACTTAACGAGGTAACACTCACTCAAGCGCTCAATACACCGGAGGGAGTGGAAGCTGCAGCCTGCGCCTTCTCGGCTTCCGTCCGGGGGGCGCTGGATGCAGCGACCACTCTCCAACCGAAGTCAGAACATCGCGCCAGCCTTCCAGCCCGCCTTGAGGTAAAATTGCAGAAGAAAAGAAAATTGCGCCGCTTATGGGCACGCACCCGCTGTCCCCGGGTCAAGCGTGAACTTAACAACTTGGCGGAGGGGTTGGCTGTTGAGATGGCGGAGTACCGTGGCGCCTCCTGGGAGGCGAGAGTCGACCAGGCAGGTGAGCACGAGACGTCACTCTTCCATCTCACCAGGCAGCTCACCCGAACAAAGGAGACCGTCTGCCCACTCCTTAATGGTGAGGGCAGGCGTTGCTACTCCCCTAAGGAAAGGGCGGAGATTCATGCGGGGCACTTGGAAGAGCAATTCTCTCCACACCCCGCAGCCGCTGCCGTCGCCGAACACCACGAGATCGTAGAGGCGTGGGTAGAGGACTTCCTTGGACGCCCGACACCGCCACCCCAGGGATTGGAGTTCATCTCGCCCTCGGAGACGCGGAAGGTCGCCTTGCGTTTACCGAAGCGCAAGGCGCCAGGCCCCGATGGAGTCCCAAATATGGCATTGGCGATGCTCCCGAGGAGGGCCTTAGTCGTAATGACAAGGCTCTTCAATGGCATACTACGCACCGGCTACTTCCCGACCACCTGGAAGATGGGTAAGGTGATAGTTCTCCCGAAGCCGGGGAAAGACAGACGTCTCCCGGCTAGCTATCGTCCCATCACGTTGCTGCCCACCATAGCAAAGCTCTTCGAGAGGCTGGCGTTGAAGCGACTGCGGCCGTCACTTGTTTTAAGGGACGAGCAGTTCGGCTTCCGCGCCGGTCACTCGACTACGCTGCAGCTGACACGAGTGCTCCACCATCTTGCAAGCGAGACCAACTACGGTAGACACGCGGTCGGCATCTTCCTCGATATCGAGAAGGCGTTCGACCGCGTATGGCACCCTGGGCTCGTTTTCAAGCTGTTGGAGTCACCCCTGTCGGCGCTATTGGTGAGGTTAGTGGCGTCATTTTTAGATGGGCGGCAGTTCTATGTATCGGTCGAGAACGAACTCAACCCCCCGCCCAATACGTGCTGGTGTGCCACAGGGTAGCTGCCTTTCGCCACTACTCTACGCCTTCTACACGAACGACATTCCCACCCTCGAAGGTCACCTCGAGGAATGGGAAAGGGACGTGGAGCTCGCGCTGTTCGCGGGCGACAGCGCATACTTCGCGTCTTCTCGTGATCCCGCAATAGCTACACGCAGGATGCAACGACTGTTGGATCTTCTGCCGGAGTGGCTGGATAAGTGGCGTATGGCTGTCAATGTCGGTAAGACGGTCACGACACTTTTCAGCCGCAGACGCAGCATGCCGCCGCCGCTACGTCTTCGTGATCGGGAGGTGGCTTGGCAGCCCACAGTTAGGTACTTGGATTGTAACATCGATCGCACGCTGCACATGGTGCCTCAGGTGGACCACGTGATCCGACAGGCCTGTGTTGCACGTGCGATGCTCCGACCGGTGCTTGCATCTCATCTGCCGCTCCGAACAAAACTAAAGGTGTACAAGCTGTACGTCCGATCCCGATTGACCTACGCGGCGCCGGCGTGGTACGCGTTGGTGTCAGAGTCCAACAGGAAACGCCTCCGCGCGCAGCAGAGCCTGTCCCTCCGGGCGATCGTCGGGGCGGGTCGCTTCGTTCGGAACGACGTGTTGGAGCGTGACCTTAAGGTGCAAACCTTGGACAGGTTTGTGGCTCAGTTGGCGCGTCGTATGTACGAACGTGCTGACAGTGGGCTACATGCCCATCTACGAGGTTTCGCGCCCCTTCACGCTCGACCCCCCGAGGGGCGTCCGCTCCCTCGTGAACTCGAGGGCCAGGTATCCTCCGACCATCTGGAGGATTAAATCTGCGTAGCAGCATAGCGCGGTCACAGAGGGCCGAAGGCTGCAACACTGCCTGACGGCAGCACACATCACCGGTGGACAGTGCTTCCACTGAGGGAATTGCCCGGGTAAGGAGGGGATCCTCGAGGCCCGCAGACCTTACGCCAAGCGGCGACGCCACGCCGCGGCATAGGACGACTTTCAAAGTAAAGTAAAAGTAGCGAACATGGTGGTTTGCGTTCGGTGCTGTAGCTCCCTGGACCTGTGCTCCGAAATACTACCCCGAGAACGTGAGTTTCGTCCCTCGCCCAACACCACCCCTTTCATGGGAAAGGGCCCCGGTGTTGGGCATCGGCTGCGCGGCAAAAATCGGCCTAAAAAAAGGTGCACAAGAGAGAAGAGGACAGAAGACCCGCCTACCCTCAACAATGATTAGAAAGGGAGGCGAAGAGCAGGACAGAAGAAAATCTTCATCTACCCTCGCCGACCCTTCACAAAAGAGGGACGGAAGATCGGCGAGGGAGATGGAAGATAATTCGAATGTACCCGCGAATACTGAACTACCCCCGGTGCGGCGCATAATTTCCCGGAACATTTTCACGGGCACTCGCGAAGCGGTGGCGCCGGAAATCGAAGATCAACTGATGAAAGCCATCGAAAGGCGCGGCACAGGGCGGCCGGTAAAATTCGCAGATCAGCCTCGGCGAACCGGCGAATTAACGAACCGACCTCCCAAAAAACTGCGCCAACCTTCAAGCTCGCCGGAGAGTGCGCAACTGCCGGCGAAGGCGATGAGGATAGAAGCGGAGGAGGAGTCGTCTCCCGCCGCCTCGGACGCCTCGGACAAGTCAGAGTCAGAATACGAAGACAGCAGAGAGGACGGGACCGGAGCGACCCCTGCTGCTGCTGAGTCTGCAAATTCGGTGAGTCGAACTAAAAGATTTAGGTCGCCGCCGCGTTCACCGACTCCATCGAATCCGTCGCCAGGGGGCATAACCGTGGACGCTGGGCTGGACTCGACGTCATACAGCGGTTTGGCGTCGACGCCGTCACCGGCGCCCAGGGCCATGTCATCCACGAACCAGCCGCCGAGCCCCGTGGCAGAGTCGTCACGGCTGGGGTCGTACCAGGAACCCCAGCCATCGACATCCTACGCCGCGGTGTTGACGGCGCCTGCGCCGCCCCAACCACCACCACCTGCGCAAGGTAAAACACCATCCCAACAGGTCTCGAGTGCCGCAGCAGCCAGCAAGGCGTACCCTCCCTTAGTGGTCGAGTGGTTGCCGAACTGGCCCGTTCACTTCGCGGCGCTGAGGCAGAAGCTGGGTCACGCTCCCAACGCGCGACCCTTTGGTAAGGGCATAAGGTTTTTACCTCAGGCGGCAGACGAGTACCGGATAGTCCAACGGTACCTAACGGACTTATCCGCTACGGAACCGGGACTCTCCTGGTTCTGTTACACGCCGCAGGACGACCGCCCCACAAAGGTGGCGGTCAGAGGACTGCCGGCGTCGACGGACCCAGACGGAGTCACCAATGCCCTGAAACGGCTTGGATTTCCGGCTCGCTTTGCACGCCACATACCACCGAGGCGAGGTAAGCCCGGCTGCGTGTACTACGTGCAGCTGGACCGGATGGCCGAAACTGAGCTCGCGCGCCTCTATGGGGTAAGCGAGCTCATGTTCATGCCGGGGGTAGTGATCGAGGCGTGGAGGGGTCGTTTCGGCCCCCCCCAGTGCCACCGTTGCCAAGCAGTGGGGCACTCTTCGGTCAACTGCCACCGACCGGCTAGATGCGTCCGGTGCGCGGGGTCACACGTAGTCGGGGACTGCCCCGAACCTAGGCACGCGACCCCGAAGTGCGCCAACTGCCAGGGGGCCCACTCGGCTAACAACAGGACGTGTGTGTAACTCAGGAAGATGGCGCGCGTAAGGGGAATGACCGTCCCGCCGCCCAAACCGACTGCTCAAGCGCCCGGAAAGCAGCCGCCACAGACCACTAGGGAGCCGGTCCCTACGAGAGTCGTGGAGGAGTTCGCTCAGACCGAGGGCGCATCGCTCATGGCCCCAGCTAACCCCCCTGCCGCACGCGGCAACGCACGCGGGAGGAAGGGGAAAAGCAAGAGGAAACAGCGGAAGCCGGCGGAGCCAGTGGAAACACCAGCCGAGCCGGCTCCGCTGCATAAACCTTCGGCGGCAGATGAGCCGCGCCCATCGGTGAGCAGCACTAAGGCAGTCACCACCACCAAGGCCGCCTTGGCAGTACATCCGCCACCCCCTCCAGCAGCGACTCCGGCACTGACTGCTGCGCGGGCACCCCTCTCCAAAAAAGGGAAGGGGATAGGTAAGCGGTCGCGAAGGGAACCTGAGGTCCAGGTAACTCCCGTGAGCCCCCAACCAACTCCTCTCCCCAGGTCCAGCCTCACTCCTACACCCACTCCTCGCCCCCTACAGGCACTGGGGATTGATACGCCGGCCGATGATCTGGTGGCGGCGTTAGCAACCATCAGTGAGGCTATTGCGCGGTACCCAGCGCTTGTAGGCACCCTTAAGAGGATTATCTCTGACACTCTCGGGTTCCAGTATGGCAGCGCATCTTAGGCTTTTGTACTGGAACGCGGGAGGTGTAACCCAACACCTACCGGAGCTGAGGCGTCTCGTCCGGGAGCAGGACGTTCACGTGCTCCTCTTGGGCGAGACGAAGCTGCGACCGGGCCTGGACTTCGTGGTTCCCAACTACGCCGTGTACCGGCGCGACGAAATAGCGCAGTCGGGCTACCCGTACAGGGGCACCGCAATAGCGATTCGCCACGATGTGGTGCACGACGTACTCCCACTGCCCCCGTTCACAACCACACGCTCCATTGGGGCTGTGGTCAGTGCGGGGGGTCGGGAACTGCGACTGTTTGCCGCCTACAGACCGCCTGAATCCCGCTTTGACCCGCAGGACATACACACCATCCTGGGCACCGGCGCTGCGACCTTACTGGCTGGCGACCTCAATGCCAAGCATAAGGCTTGGGGATCCAGACTCGCCAATCCAGTGGGACGTAAGCTGTACGCGGACTCCGAGGAGGTAGGCTATGAGGTGATTGGGCCAGAATCACCTACGCATATGCCCTCGGACGAGTCCCGGTGTCCTGATGTCCTGGACATTGTGCTCCATAGGGGTCTTCGCTGTCCTGTCCATGTGGAGGTGCTGTATGAGCTGGACACGCAGCACCTCCCCATCTTGATCACGCTTGGCCTAGGGGCCGAATCAGTGGCCGTTCCGCGCCACACCCGAAGGGTGGACTGGAGAGCATTTCAAGCCACCATGGGAGACGTTAAAATCTCCCATGCGCTAGACACGCCGGAGGGAGTGGAGGCGGCATCCTGCGCCTTCTCGGCTTCGGTCCGGGAGGCGCTGGATGCGGCGACCACTCTCCAACCGAAGACTAACAGACGCGCAAGGCTCCCAGTCCACCTGGAGGTTAAACTTAGAAAGAAGCGCGCACTGCGCCAGCTATGGGCACGCACCCGCTGCCCCCGGGTCAAGCGTGAACTTAACAACTTGGCGGAGGGGTTGGCTGTTGAGATGGCGGAGTACCGTGGCGCCACCTGGGACGCGAGAGTGGACCAGGCAGGCGAACACGAGACTTCACTCTACCATCTCACCAGGCAGCTCACCCGGGCCAAGACAACCGTCTGCCCCCTTCTAAATGGAGAGGGCAGGCGTTGTTACCAGCCCAAGGACAGAGCGGAGATCCATGCGGAGCATCTTGAAGAGCAATTCTCTCCACACCCCGCAGCCGCTGCCGCCGCCGAACACCACGAAGCCGTGGAGGCAAGAGTAGAGGACTTCGTCCGTTGCCCGACACCGCCACCCCAGGGAGTGGAGTTCATCTCGCCTTCGGAGACGCGGAAGGTCGCCTTGCGTTTACCCAAGCGCAAGGCGCCAGGCATAGACGGAGTTCCTAACCTGGCACTGGCAATGCTGCCGAGAAGGGCCATGGTTGTCATGACCAGGCTCTTCAACGGCATCCTCCGCACGGGCCACTTCCCGACCAACTGGAAGTTGGGGAAGGTAATCGTTCTCCCGAAGCCGGGGAAAGACCGCCGTCTCCCGGCCAGCTACCGACCCATCACGCTCCTGCCCACCATAGCAAAGCTTTTCGAGAGGCTGGCGTTGAAGCGACTGCGTCCGTCACTTAATTTAAGGGACGAGCAGTTCGGCTTCCGCGCCGGTCACTCGACCACGCTGCAGCTGACGCGGGTGATCCACCATCTTACAGACGAGTCCAATTACGGTCGACACACGGTCGGCGTCTTCCTCGATATCGAGAAGGCGTTCGACCGCGTATGGCACCCGGGCCTCGTCTTTAAGCTGTTGGAGTCGTCCGTGCCGGCGCTATTGGTGCGGCTGGTGGCGTCCTTTTTAGATGGGCGGCAGTTCATAGTATCGGTCGAGAACGTAACCTCAGACCCCCGCCCCATACGTGCTGGAGTGCCTCAAGGTAGCTGCCTTTCGCCGCTGCTCTATGCTCTCTACACAAACGACATTCCCACCCTTGAAGGTCACCTCGAGGAGTGGGAGCGTGACGTGGAGCTCGCGTTGTTCGCGGACGACAGCGCGTACTTTGCGTCCTCGCGTAGCCCGTTACTGGCTGCTCGCCGGATGCAACGCTTGTTGGATCTGATGCCGGAGTGGCTGGACAAGTGGCGCATGGCCGTCAACGTCGGTAAGACGGTGGCGACACTGTTCAGCCGCAAGCTCAAGATGCCACCGCCGCTACGTTTCCGTGATCGGGAGGTAGCTTGGCAGCCTAAAGTTAGGTATCTGGGATGTTACATCGATCGCGCGCTGCGCATGGGACCTCAGGTGGACCACGCGATCCGACAGGCCCGTGCCTCGCGTGCGATGCTCCGACCGGTGTTGGCATCTCAGCTACCGACCCGCACCAAACTGAAGGTCTACAAACTATATATCCGATCGCGGTTAACCTACGCGGCACCAGCATGGTACGCATTGGTGTCAGAATCCAACAAGCAACGTCTCCGCGCACAGCAGAACCTGTCTCTTCGGATGATCGTAGGGGCGGGCCGCTATGTTCGGAACGACGTGTTGGAGCGCGACCTTAGGGTTAAACCCCTGGACAGGTTTGTGGGTCAGTTGGCGCGACGTATGTACGATCGCGCTGACAATGGCCCACACTCCCATCTGAGAGGTTTCGCGCCCCTACACGCTCGACCGCCCGACGGGCGCCCGCTCCCTCGTGAACTCGGGGGGCAGGTCTCCTCCGACGACCAGGAGGGCTAAGTCTGCTGGAGCAGCCCAGCATAGGTCCGAGGACCAAAGGCTGCACCGCTGCCTGACGGCAGCACACAATACCGGTGGGCAGTGTACCCACTGAGGGAATTGCCCGGGTAAGGAGGGATTCCTCGAGGCCCGCAGACCCTGCGCCACGCGGCGACGTCATCGCCGAGGCGTAGGATGTAATTTCATTAGGCATTAGGCGAACATGGCCTCCAGAAGGAAGCACTCCCAAGAAGAAAAGAAGAAAAAGAAGAAAGAAGACTCAAGACACTGAAGACTGAAGACTGGAAACTCTGCAGGACGGAAGGACCTTCTGCAGCAGGAAGAAAGAAGATTCTCCGCGAAAGAAGAGCGAAGAATATTAGGGCTAGGCAAGGGGGATTAGGGCTAGGCTTTGGCTGGTCCACTACGGCTTAAACAAATAACGTCATTCTTGATTCTTTTAAAAACGTCTCCCCCCGCACCTACCCCCCGCACCCTCTACATCGACGCGGCAAGAAAACGGCGCAACTCCCCGACGCGAAGTACACGCACGAGCGGGCTTCCGGCGCCGGACGAGCGAAAGTCCGTCCGTAACAACATCACGCCCGCCCCCCTCCGTCGCGGTAAGAGCCGTCGGTGAGGACTCGCTTTAGCCGACGGACGCGCCTGCGCACTCACAACAACCCCGTGGGGCGCACGGCACGCACGCCCCGCGACATTTTGTTAACCGACTTCCCAAAGGAAAGAGGTTATCTATTCGTCACGTATATATATATATTTTTTTTATGTATGTTCGGGCGAAATGGCTAGAAATCGTCGACCTACCGACACGATTCATACGACATTGTATGCGGCTAGTTTCACAGGCAGTCCCATATTGAGGAAAATGAAAACCTTCCGGCGGTTTTCCCGGAAAATTGGAAAATGTCGGTTTCTTAAAATCTTGAATAACTTGGGTGTTTCTAAACCGATTTCCATTTTCTTACTTTCATTTGATAGGAAATTTCGTCCCGCAACTTTTTCTCTTGGACATGGGTATGCTGTGATACTTAACTCTTTGAGTTATAGGGAGGAAACCACCACCACTCCTCAAGTTTTTTAGATAATTTGAGATAACTCGGCTTCTGCTGAATCGATTCTTATGAAACTTACAATATGTATTATATATCTATGCTTATATAGGTTGACGAAAAATTTGACCTTCAACTCTTCGATCCTGATGATGCAGGGTTACAGCTATCCAAAACTATAACATTAGCTATTTGGTGCTTACATATATGTAATAAGACTACTAAGCAGAGACATGTGATGAAAAATTTGACCTTCAACTCCTCAATCCTGATGATGCAGGGGTGCCTCAAGCCTAAACCATAGGGGTTGGCCATTTGGTGCTTATGGGTATGTAATAACAATACTAAGCAATGACATATTATAAAAAAATTGACCTTCAACTTCTCAACCCTGATGATGCAGGGTGCTGTAAGCCCAAGCCGTAGGTGATCGCTATTTGTTGCTTACGGATATATAATAAGATAGCAAGGCAAAGATGTACGATGACAAATTTGACCTTCAACTCCTCAACCCTGATGATGCAGGGGTACTGCAGGCTTAAACCATAAACGTTAGACATTTGTTGCTCACGGATTTGTAACAACATTGCTAAGCAAAGGTATACAACGAAAAATTGGACCTTCAACTCCTCAATCCTGATGATGCAGGCGTATTGAATGCCTAAGCCATAAAACTTAGCTATTTCATCCTTACGCATTTAAAATGATATTTAAAAAATGTAAGGTAGAACATTAGAAAAATGGTTGTATACAGTGGAAAATTGGACCTTCAACTCCTCAACCCTGATGATGTTGGGATGCTTCAAGCTTAAACTATAGGCGTTAGCTACATGATCGCTACGTATATCTGATAAGATTACTAAGCAAAGATAAAAGATGAAAAATTTGACCTTCAACTCCTCAACTCTGATGATGCAGGGGTACTTCAGGCTTAAACTATAGGCGTTGGCCATTTGATGCTTATGGGTATGTAATATATTTACAAAGTGAGGACGTATGATAAAAAAGTTGACCTTCAACTCCTCAACCCTGATGATGCAGGGTACTGTAAGCCCAAGCCATAGAAGTTGGGGATCTGTTGCTTACGTGCATACGATGAGATTACATAGAAAAGATATGACATGAAAAATTTGACCTTCAACTTTTCAACCCTGATAATGCTGGGGTCCTTCAAGCTTAAACCATAGGCGTTGGCCATATGGTGCTTACGTATATGTAATGAGATTACTAAACAAGGATATAACATGATAATGTTGACCTTCAACTCTTCGGCCCTGATGATGCAGGAGTACTTCAGGCTTAAACCATAGGCGTTGGCCATTTGATACTTATGGATATGTAATATATTTACAAAGCAAAGACGTATGATAAGAAAATTGACTTTCAACTCCTCAACCCTGATGATGCAGGGTACTGCAAGTTTAAACCATAAGCATCGGCCATATGGTGCTTACGTATATTTAATGAGATTACTAAGCAAAGATATGACGTGATAATTTTGACCTTCAACTCCTCAACCCTGATAATGATGGGGTCCTTCAAGTTTAAACCGTAGGCATCGGCCATATTGTGCTTACGTATACATAATGTTGTTGTTCACAATACCAACAATGAGTTTCGGAGAGAATATAATTATGATCAAAAATTCCACTTTGAATACAATTACCTGGAAGATGCAAGAGTACTACCAACCTTTTTAAATTGGATGGGTTAGGTTAGGTTGGAACATAAAAGAAAACACAAAAACTAAGCGAGCAGGGCGCGGCAGCGCCCTGCGAGCAGTTGCGCTCAGTTCATACGCATTGTAACAGTAATGTAAGATATCGCTTAGGCTTTTGTTTGATTTGTCATATAAGGTTGAGTTTAAATTAACGTTTCCATTTATGCTTGCACTATGAAGTCTTATTGATACTATGTATTACACGGTCTCGTATAAGTGAATTTATCGTCACTAAAAAGCGTGAAAAAAAAATTTTAAACAAAAAAATACAACCGACTTCCATGCCACATAAAAGTAAAAAATAATTTAATTACATGTTGGTTTAGAGCAAACACAGTACTCAGTACATAGTTCCGAAGTCGGCGCTCATATATGACACATATAGTTTCGTCGTGATCCAGCGAAATATGGTGAGCGCCGACTTCGGGACTATGTACTGAGTACTGTGTTTGCTCTAAACCAACATGTAATTAAATTATTTTTTACTTTTATGTGGCATGGAAGTCGGTTGTATTTTTTTGTTTAAAATTTTTTTTCTTTTTTATTTTAGGAAATGGATAGGAGGATCATAATTCTTTCCTAAAACCTTAACTGTTTCCATAGTCTCTACTTCTTTGATTTTCAGGTGAAGTGGTGTAAGTCTGGCTAACGCGATAGCGGCGGTCGCGGAAACTGTTCGAAATGATCTTATGATCTTTAGAGCGAATCCTCTTTGAAGGGATCTTAATTATTGTTTGGCAGTTTGGTACTTCACTGCGGAACCCCACACTCCTGCTGCGTAGGTTACAGTAGGCACAATCACCTGTTTATAAATTATTCTAACATTGTCTGGATGGGCTCCCCAGGTTGGTCTTACAAATTTTGACAATTTTTTATATATACCTAATGATTTATTTATAACGTGTTTAATGTGTTTAAGAAATTTAAGATTTTTATTAACTATAACTCCCAGGAGCTTGATGTCATCTGAATAATTAAGTTCCATCCCGTTGAAGACGATTTTTGCCGCTTTAGCCTTAGGAGTAAAAGCTATTACTTTGGTCTTAGTAGGTCCGAATGTTAGCTTGGCTTCATTTCCCCATTCAGCTATTACTTTTAGGGCCTCGTTTGCCGCATTCTAAAGATCCATTGGCTTCTTGTTAGTGACTATCAGAACGATATCATCCGCAAAGGCCTGCATGTGGCACCCCTCCGGAAGCGCAACATCGAAAATATCATCCAGGATAATGTTCCAAAAAAGAGGGCCCCTGACACACAGACCCCTGAATGCATCCTCTGCTCATGGACTTGGAAATAGTAGTATCTGCATAGTTCAGAGAGACCTTTTTATCATTTATATAGTTTAGAATGAGTTTATAGAGGTTTCTTGGACATCCAGACCGCTTGAGTCTCTTAAACAAGACGGGCCACCAAGCGTTGTCGAAAGCGGCCTGGATGTCCAAGGAGATTGCTATTACTAATTGCTTCTTCGCTTTTGCTTGTCTGATAATATTAATAGCTTGAATTAATGCGTCAACTGTTGAGGTTTGTTCTTTAAAACCGAATTGCATGGGGATGGAAAAGTTATTGCTATCTAAATGAAATGTGAGTCTTTTGCACATTATTTTTTCTAGAAGTTTCCCGAAAATGTTGATGAGTCCTATTGGTCGATATGATGATGTTTCTGTATAATCGCTTCTGTTTGGTTTGGGTAATATTTTCACATACGCAATTTTCCAATTTTTGGGAAAATAGGACTTTTCCAGACATACATTCATAATTTTGGTTATGGTGGAAGTATATTCGTTCGTGAAAGCTAATCATATGTCCGCCGTAAGACGGTCTACTCCGAGTGCTTTCTCATGATAGATAGATGGAGCTCATAGATTCTAGACACCCTATAACGTCCTCTTCAGTGAAGGGTTTGTCATTATAAGTATCAGGAAGCTCCGACATATGAGCTCGTAGATGTTTTTGTGTAGAAATTACATCCTCCTCATCATCTGGGTAAAATTAATCAAGTAAAGATTTGGCTGTGTCTATAGCTGATGTTGTATGATTGCTATTTCCTGTGGATACCGTTAAGCATGGTTTGGATTATGGTATATTTTTCAGAAGTCTATTAGTCAGTGACCAAACATTTTTTTTACCTTGTCTGTTGCAGAATTGTCTGAAGTGTTCAGTTGAAGTTTGTCTAATTGCTGTTGCGTATTTATCTTTTATTTCATTCCTTTCTATTAATGCATCGTGTGTTGGTTTTCCTGATCGTATGAGATCTTGTATCCGGTGGTGCATTTTAATGACTTGTTTCTTGATCGTGTCTAGTTCAGATGTCCACCAGGGAGCGTGTGTGCTGTGTGTCTTTTTACGTCTAAATGTTTTGTCACATACTTCTTGAATATTCTGGGTCATGTCTGTTATGCATTGATTGATCTATTCCTTCTTCATTTTGAACATTAGTAATATCATGTTTCATTTTAGAGAAGTTATTAGAGTTTATTAGGTTGTGTTTGAAGGTAAACCAGTCAGCATCATCAGTACTATATTTATACGTCGACAACTTCCTTTTCCTAGTTAGCGCAATGTCCCCCAAGTGTAAGGTGTAGTCTATAGCCTCGTGTTGACTGGATGGACATGCATCAGCGTTGATCTTCCAATCCTGCAATCTATGTGAAATATTATCTGAATGCAATGTAAAAAAGCGAGAAATCGATGCAATCAGATGGTACGAACAGCTAAACGCCGCTATATTCAAGAAAACATTATTAATTCTTCTCCCGCTGATGTGTGGAAATTTCTTCGCTCTCTTGGTTTTTGTAAACCACTTAACTATGGTTGCGGTCTTTCACTTTCTCTTGATAGTATTAATGAATATTTTGTCACTACTTCCTTACTGGACCCTGCAACTAGATGTAATACTCAAACTTCAATTGCTGCTATGCAATCACCCTGCATTCCCAAATTTCAATTCTCTCACGTGACACAGGAGTAAGTTACAAAAGCTATTACATCAATAAAATCAAGGGCCGTTGGGTGTGATGAACTTAGTAGGTCTATGATATTTCCGATAGCGAAGTGTTTATTATCAACTATTACTCATAATATTAATTATTCCTTGCTATCGGGCCAATATCCTTCTCTTTGGAAAAAAGCATCTGTACGACCTCTTCCTAAAGTGTCAAATCCTTCCCTTGTAAACCATTTTCGGCCAATTTGTATACTTCCATTCCTTTCTAAAGTTTTGGAAGCCTGTGTTCATAAGCAAGTCTCCACTTTTGTATGTCAACATAACTTACTGAGCCTGTATCAGTCTGGGTTCCGTTCTCGTCATAGTACTACTACTGCATTGATTAAAGTTACTGATGATTTAAGGAAGGCTATGGATGACAGAAAGGTTACAGTAGTGGTGCTAATTGACTTTTTTAACGCTTTTAACACAGTCGACCATGAAATTCTCCTATCCGTTCTTTCAAATCTGAATTTTACCCCAACTGCCCTTCAGTGGTTTTCATCATATCTTCGCGACCGTCAGCAGGCAGTCCGCGTAGAGTTGAAAAGCTCTAAGTGGGCTGACCTTAATGCTGGGGTTCCGCAAGGCGGAATACTTTCTCCTTTATTATTTTCGGTGTTTATCAACTCAATCGCTTCACTAATTAATTGTTCGTATCATCTGTATGCCGATGATCTGCAACTATATGTACATTGTAGCATCAATAATGTTAATAATGCTATTCACAGCATCAATGAAAACCTGGATGCTGTAAAAGTCTGGTCTAGTCAATATGGTGTTTCTGTTAATCTGTTAAAATGTCAGGGGATAATAATGAGAAGTTCCAGACTGTTGTCAAGATTAGATGTTGCGAATCAACCCTTAATTACCTATGGCAATACTACAATTCAACTTTGCAACACTGTGAAGAACCTCGGTCTCTTCATAGATAGTAGTTTGACCTGGCGTGTTCAAATAACTGAGACAAGCCGCAGGGTAAATGGCACGTTACAATCTCTTTATCGTCTCAAAAATTTTCTTCCTTGGAAGACTAAAGTTACGTTGATACACAGTCTCGTTCTACCCATTATTGATTATGCGGATGTATGCTATCCAGACTTAACGGATGAACTTCTTGATAAACTAGAACGCCTTCTTAATAATTGTATCCGATTTATTTTCAACCTTTGTAAATATGACCATATTTCTAATTATAGACGTCAGCTTAAATGGCTAACTATTCGTCAAAGGCGTAATGCTAGAATTGTCTTGGTTCTGTATTCTATTTTACACGATCCAGCTTCTCCGTTCTATTTAAAGGAAAATTTTCAGTTCCACTGTTCATCTCATGATAGTGGGCTTCGTTCTTCCAGAATTTTGAAAGTCAATTTTCCACAGCATAACAGTAGCTTTTTCCGGTATTCCTTCACTGTACAGTCGATACTACTCTGGAACGCCTTACCCGAAAACATCAGAAAAGCCACATGCAGGAGCACATTCAAGACGCTTTTACGGGAACATTATCTACAACTGTCATGAGTCTATCAACATTTCAATCCTTATTTTATTTACTGTATTATATGTATAATAATAATAATAATAATATACTTTATTGTACCCAGAAAAAAGAAAAATAATACAGTAGATTACAATAATAAAATACAAAAGGCGGCCTTATCGCTCAACAGTGATCTCTTCCAGGCAACCTCACGGTGCGGAGTTAAGTTTTAGGGGAAAAATAAAGAGAAGGTAGGGTGCAAAAGTTATGGAAATGAGTGTAACATCCAAATTAAGAAATTAAATTTCAGAGAAACTACAAAAAAAAAATAATAATAATTAACATAACAATAATTGTAAAAAGAATAAGTTTAAAGATAGCAAAAGCGTAAGGAGAGGATTGGAAAACTAGAGCTTTAAGTGAAAGGACTTCACAAGATTTTTAAACGAATGTAGGGATGGGGCATAACGAATAGATACAGGAAGGGAGTTTCACAACTGAATGGCTGAAACAGTGAAGGACTTTTTGTAAAACGAAGTTGAGTGGGAAGGAGTGTAAAGACTAAGGTTTTGAGTGGAGCGAAGGGATCTATCATGGGATAGGTGGAGAAAGGGGAAACGTTCCTTGAGGTACGGTGGAGAGGTCGGATTAAATAATATACAGTATAGAAGAGACAGAATGTGAGCATTTCGGCGAAGACGAATTGGGAGCCACTTGAGTTTAACGCGATACTCTGAAACATGGTCATATTTTCGTAAGCCGAATATGAACCGTATACAAATATTTTGGAGACGCTCAAGCTTATTTGATTGCTCCTCGGTAATATCAGGATAACACACATCAGCATAGTCAAGTATAGGTAAGAGTAAAGATTGCGCAAGCATAATTTTTGTGGGAATTGGTAAAACATTTTTCAATTTGCGAAGGGAACCCATAGCAGCAAAGATCTTCTTACTGACTTCCGTGACCTGTGGTATCCACAAAAGATGTTGGTCCATATAAATACCTAGATTCTTAACTTTATTACTATAGGGAATATCAACGTCAACCAATGTTATGGGCGGTAATAATTGCCAATCGATTCTAGAAATCAGACGCGAACTCCCTATAATAATCGCCTGGGATTTGGTGACATTTAATTTTAATCCAAAGTTTGTGGTCCAAGTAGAAATACAAGCCAGATCCGCGTTAGTTATCTTGATGGCGCTGTGCAAGTTGTTAAGGCTAGCGTGGCTGTAAATTTGCAAGTCATCCGCATATAGATGGTAGTGAGAAGTTAAGTGAAGACTAATAGAATTAATGAAGATAGTAAAGAGGAGAGGAGACAACACGTCACCTTGCGGCACGCCAGCAGTTGTACTCGACCATACGGAAAACTTGTCATCAATTTGAATACGCTGCCGGCGCCCGTACAAGTAACTACGAAACCAATCAATTGCCGTCGGAGATATGCAGAGAGAACGTAAAACCCCCAAGAGGACGTCAAAATCAACAGTGTTGAATGCATTGCTAAAATCCAACAGAGTTAACACCGTCAGCTGTTGATTATCCATCCCCATGCGAATGTCATCTGTAATTTTCAGCAGAGCAGTAGTCGTACTATGACCAGGGCGGAAACCGGACTGAAGAGGATTTAGTAGGGCTTGAGAGGAAAGAAAGGAGCTAAGCTGATGGTGTATGAGACGCTCAAGGACTTTGGATAGAAAAGGTAATATGGATATGGGTCTAAAATCAACAAATTCAGTAGGGTTGGATTTTTTGGGTAGGGGAATTATGTGAGCATCTTTCCAGGAAGAAGGGAAGGAATTACTTTGGATAGAACTATTAACTATAAAAGTAATAGTAGGAAGGAGTAAATCAAGGAGAGGGGTGATCATTTTACGGCTAATGCAATCGCTTGTAACGTAGCAAATTTGACCCCATAAGTTGTGTGTTATTATTTATTATGTCTCAGCGCCATCTGTTGGATCACGGTAACTTAATTACCGTAGATCGATAACCAATTAGTTCCTTTGACACAGTGGCGCTAATGTTCTAAACAGAGACAATAAATATTTTAATAGTAAATAATTAACTATTATTTAAGAAAATATAATATTAATAAAATAATTTAATATTAAAAAGAAATAATTGCATAGAATATAAGAAATAAAATTATTAAATAGTAAAATATAAATTTAAAACTCCAAGGTCGTATACAGGTCATCTGAGGTTATTGTTTTATCTGTGTCAGAGTGTCTTTAGTCCCTGTGGTCGTTATTGGAGTTCTTTTCGTTTTGGCGGCCGAGCAGTCAAGTCGAAGGCCATGGAAGTTCGGTAGCCCTGTGTACGGGTCATGGCCATGTGGTGACCCTGTGAAGTCGATGGTGGTTCCAGGGATGGTGTGACCACAAAAATGTAATAGGGAATGTGATTTCCCTGACGCCCGTCAGCAGTCAATCTGCGTCGAAGTCTCCAATGCCACGTGAGTGTCGAATTCGTTCATATTAGAGCCCTTATTTGTTATTCTACTTGTTAGGAGTGTCATCCTAATTTGCGGGGATATGGGTTTCAGGTCTATTGCGTGTGCGCTAGCCTGAACCTTGAGGTTGCAGTCCAGTCCAGACCACGTGCCACGTGGTGTCCTCGAAGTCCGTCCTCCGGTGGCTGTAGCCGTTGGCGAGGCTGGACAGTGTGCCTTCGCGTGCCGACGAAGCGTCACACCAGGACAGCCGTCGCGGCGTCTGCCCCAGTCTCCGAGGTAACCACAGACACGTAGGATAGGATTCCCTGATTATATCTACCCGTAGGTCTTCCGTGAGGTTGCGGCCACATGGTTATCCATGTTCTCCGATGCCAAGGGTCTCTGCTCCGTTACAAAAGTAAAAATATTACCACTTGTTACAAAAGTAAATTATTACCACCAGTTATAAAAGAAAAATATTACCACTTATTACAAAAGTAAATTATTACCACCAGTTATAAATGAAAAATATTACCACTAGTTACAAAAGTTAAATAGCTACTTTATTGTTACTTTATCATTACAAAGGTAAATTATATAACCTTGTTGTTATTGTTGGTATTACAATTATTATTAAACCGTGTGTGACTTGAGACTGTTTATCTGTAAGCGCAGTCATTATAACTTTATGCCCTAGTGCTTGAGTTTAAGGGATTATATGTGCTCACCTCGCGGATCCTCACAAGCGGCCCTGAGTCCGTTGTTGTATTTAGTCTCATGTTCTTCCGCTGATATTAGGGAATATCAATGATCTCATTGTATAAATTAAATAAATTGTGTCATTAACTTCAGAGTTGTAATAAATATTTAATTGTGTAACATTTGTTTAATTTGGATATTTCCCTAGTATTCTTACATACCTTATATAAATTTACTGTAAGAACATTAGCTAGCCGATAACACCATCTTTTCCTGTGGTTCTTCCCACAACTAAAGATCTAGCTTACACGCTGCCTACCGCATTTGAGGGGATAGCAAGTATTGCTTTCTCTACATCACGATCCGAAAATTGACTAAACGAAAATAGAGGAGAATTTGAATCGGGAACATGAGAAAGATCATTCAGAGTTCTTTCTTTTGTTTTGCTTTCGATGCAAGAAGTAACAGAAAAATGACGATTTAAATCGTTTAAGTTAAGATTGTGTGGAAGAGAGTTTTTCTGCAATTTCCCAATTCCTAAAGTTTTGAGAAATTTCCAGATCCTACTATGGTCTTCATTATGAACAGAATTGTAAATATGGCGTCGTTGTAAATCTCTACACATCATATTGCAACGATTCCTTGCAGATTTGTACCGCTCAAGATTAACCTCACTGGCGTCTGACTTGTATTTAGATTTGGCTGAATTTTTCTTATTGATTAAGGTCCTCACGTCATCAGAAAGCCATGGAGCTGGTGGATGCCGAATACGAACTGGGCGAACAGGGGCATGCACGTCATACAGTTGAACTAGCAAGGAATTAAAAAGTGCCACCTGTTCGTCAACAGTTCTCATACTCTCTACGATACCCCAATCGATATTCGTAGCATCGTGTCGGAGTTTTACAATGTCCATCCCACTGAAATTACGCTGAAGAAGGATTCTTGACTTAGCTTTCGGAGGTCGGATTTTATAAGACAAGTAGAGAAGGTCATGGTAAGAAAATCCCTCGGCAGCGCACTGGCCATACTTTGCAACGTGATCCAATGAAGATACTATCATTAGATCGAGCAAAGAAGGGTCACAGTTTGGGAAGAAGTGTGTTGCACTGAGAGGTAAAATATGTAGATTAGCAGCATTGACTAAGGACTGTAATTTATGGGATCTGACATCCTGCTTGAGTAAACAAGTATTAAAATCACCCATAATAATTGAGTGGTCGAAGAGTAGACAAAGGTCTTCAAGCAGTTTGTCTAAGCAGGAGAAGTAGTCAACGCTGAGTGAAGGGCTATAAAAAGCACCAAGAAGAAGTTTGGCGTTAGAAAGATGGACTTCTAAAAATAAATGTTCGGATTCGTTCCCAGAAGTGGCCTGCGGTGACTTGCTTAATATTGAAAAGGGGATATGGGAACGAAGGTAAATTGCAACTCCGCCACCGCCCCGAGCAGTGCGATCATTGCGGATTAGATGAAATCCAGGGAGAGAATAAGCCGTAGATGGGAGACATGGCTTAAAATACGATTCCGAAACTAGAATGGCATGAATATGTGTGCTATCAAATGATGACAATAAATCGGGGTAATGTGCTGGAATGCTCTGTGCATTTTTCAGTACATCTGAGAAATAAGAATCTAACGTAATGTTTAGAGGAGGAATGCTTTCAAAACTGTCATTACTACTTAATCCTTCAGAAGCAGAAGAGAAGTTGAATGGATGCTCATTGCTATCATCAACTAACATGAAATTAAACAATCACTAAAAACTAAATCTTCACTGAAGAGGAGCTCAATTCACTCGTCGCTAAATACCCTGAAGAGCCAATGGAGTCCGCTGGTTCTAGTGGTAGCGGTGGTGAGTGTGTCAGCACGGGTGATGGGCACGCTGGGCAGCATAGTAGCTCAAAGATAAATCGCCAGATAGATGTGCGTCGTAAACAAATTCCTGTAGGGACGCTGGCCGACGACAATAAACGGGCTAGACGTGCGGCTCCAAAGAAATAGACCCCTTTTGTTGTCCATCAACTGTGATACTTTTCATTATGTTGTCTATTTTTCACCTCTTCTTTCTTACTTTTTGTAGTTTGCTTTTTTTTTTTGCTGCTTTCTGTGTTTTGTTATGAACAATATGATGTGTTTGTTTTGCTTTCATTTAATTTTTTTTTTTTTTTTTCCTATCGTGGCATTCACATCTCCTATGTGTGAGACGTATTTGGCCAATTACGACGTTATATGAGGATGACACGCAGAGGAGAGAGTACGGTGTATAATTTTGAAAAGTGACAGGAGTTTGGTCCAGGATACCTAAAACAAATAACATCAAATGACAACACAAACATCAAAGACAATAACAGTACCATATAAGTATATGTATATAAATGTTAGTAGGAAATGGAAAATATTAGTTGGAAGGAAGAAAATAATCTAAATACCTACATGAATAAATAAAAAGATATCTTTCAAACTTTAAAATTTTAAGTCATGAAGAGAAATATATTTCATTAAATGCATAACAAAAGATGAATTTGAATAAGTGAGAAGAGACTGAAAGTTGATAGGTCGGGGTATATCTGGAGGGAGAACGTCATATAAAGAGAATGTCAATTTAGGACAATTGAAAAATATATGATCTACCGTCCCATCGTCCAAACCACATTCACAAAGGGAGCTATCGCGTACTCTGATTTTGGCAAGGAAGACCGGTGTGCATGCATGACCCAAACGAAGGCGGCATATGGTGGATGTGGCTAGCTTGCCACCTTTACGGAATCGGAAGAACCATGGTTTCCGTGGTATCAGTGGTTGAATATTACCATAGTAACGTCCTTTAAGCAGTCTTGAGGAATCCCATAAATCTTGCCAATCACTTCTTAAATAAGACTTCGCTAGAGGTAACAAATCGGTATGGTACATTTCAGTATGTTTTACAGATCCACTTATTGTTGCGTCTCTAGCCCATGAATCCACCATCTCATTACCTGCAATGCCAGAGTGCCCAGGAATCCAGGCAAGGACTACATCTAAGCCTTTTTGGTTACATTTAAACAACAACTCTTTAATTTTGAAAATAAGAGGGTGATAAATTTTCATTTTAAATGGATTACTACAATTTTTTTGTAAGCAACTTCTGCAGTCTGTAAAAACAATTGTTTTAGTGAAATTATGAGAATCAGAAAACAGAAGTGCTTCATATAAGGCAATAGCTTCGCCTGTGAACACAGATGTCTGAGAAGGACATTTAAACGATAAAGTTACATTGAATTTTGGTATCCAAACCGCAGCGCCAACATTACCGTCAGGGGATAATCTAGAGGCATCAGTGAATACCGATATCCAATCTTGCCAATCAGACAAAAGTCTGATAAAATTTTGGTTTGCTGCAGGTTCACCTTTATCAATTCCAAAGTTAAGAATTACTTTAGGTGTAAATGTTAATGAAGAGTAATCAATTTGGAATAGAGGGTTAGTGTTAAGACTAAAAACATGCACAGAAAGATTTCTAAATTTTGAAAAGCTCTTAACTATTTTGGGAGTTTCCTTACGAAGCCAATATGGGTTATTTAATACCTCTTCAGAAAGTGCCTCCAAACGAGGAATGAGTGGATGAGATGAACATGACATAACTCTAAAGATAAATCTGTCAGATAAATATTGTCTGCGAAGGAATAGTGGAGGGTCTAAGCATTCTACTTGTAAGGCATTTATTGGTGAAGATTTCATAGCACCAAGAATTATACGTAAGCATTTCGTCTGTATGACGTCAAGTTTTTTGAGGGCTGTTTTATTACAGGGTTCCAGAATGAAGGACCCATAATCAACACAACTGCGAATAAGTGCATTATACACAAGTTTTTGGTTATATGGGTGGGAACCCCACCAGACACCTGAGAGAGCACGAAGGACATTAATACCTTTTTCACACTTATTAACTACATAATTTAGATGAGGGACACCTGACATTTTAGAGTCCAGGAGGACTCCAAGAAATTTCACAAAGGGTTCATTAGAGATGGCTTGTCCTTCGTATGTGACATTTGCAAAAGGGGTGAATCTCGAACGAGAGAAAACAACAACTGTGCTTTTAGATGGGGATAATGAGAGGCCATGTTCATCTAACCAGACATTTAGGTAGCTTAAAGCTTCGTTTATACGAGATGTTGCTGTATCTATACATACAGAAGATGTATATAAGGCAATGTCATCTGCATATTGTAGAATATTACAGAAAGGCAGGACCGATTGCTCTAGATCATACGTATAGATACTGTACAATAAGGGACTTAATACTGACCCTTGCGGAATGCCTTGCCATAAAGTCCTAGGTGGAAGGAGGAAACTACCGTTTCGTATTTTAATAACCCTGCCCATAAAAAGTTTACATACATAGTGTACAATTCTCACTGGGATACTCAGCTCTAGCATTTTTGCTCTGAGTACCGGAATATTGACACTGTCATAGGCAGCCGAAACATCTAGGAAGCATCCCACAAGGTGTTCTTTTTTAGAAAAGGAGAGGCGAATATCAGTTGTAAGTAAATTTAAATTGTCTATGGTACTTTTACCTTTCCGAAAACCAAACTGACTTTTAGCTAGAGATTCATTATGTTCTAAATACCACTCTAGGCGATTTTTAACTAAATGTTCTAAAATTTTACCCAACGTTGATGAAAGGGCAATCGGTCTATATGATCTGGCCTTCTCTGGGTCTTTATTCGGCTTTAAAATAGGGATGACTATTTGGCATTTCCAGTCATCAGGTATTTCTGCGGTAATAAAAATGTCGTTCAGAATGTCCAAGAGATAGTGGAGGCTAGAAGTGCTTAATTTAGTAATGAAGCTGTATGGGATACCATCTTCACCTGGAGAGGTATCTCTCAGCCCAGTGAGTACCATATTTAGTTCGCTAAGAGTAAACTTTTCATTGAAAGAAGTTAAATTAGGAGAGGATGCAGAAAAAGGGAAATAGCAAGGAACAGTAGGCGGGGCTAGGCTGTCAGCGAAGTCCTCCAGCCAAGCCGAAGAACCATAAGAGTGAGGAGAGCCAGGCTTCAATGAACCTCTAAACCGTTTCATGTTTCTCCATACTAGTGATGGGCGAGTTCCGGGTGACAAATTCTCACAAAACCCCCTCCATCCTTTCCTCTTTTTTTTGGAAAGTATCCTTTTGGTACGAGCAGTGATTTTTTGGAAGGTTTGAAAATCATTGAGGTTTAGAGATTCATTAAAGATGCCCTCAGCACGATCCCTTTCTTTTATAGAAGAGGTGCATTCAGAGTCCCACCAAGGAGGTGAGGGAAGTTTGAAGGAATGGTACTTTTTCCTGGGGATGAATAAGTCGGCAGCTTCAACCAATATGTTACGAAAATTTAAGTAGTCTTGAGAAGAGGGATTTTGATTACGGGAGTTTAAACTATATTCTACGTGTAGGGAAAATTTTTGCCAATCAGCGTCTTGTATTCTGTGTTTTAAAAGAGGTTCGGGAAAAGGGAGTGGGACTACTAAGGAGGTTTTGATATTATGATAGGGAAATGATCGCTGCCAAAAGAATGGGATAGTGTGTTCCAATTTAATAAGCATGAAAGTTCTGGAGAGCAGGCAGAAATATCAACTGCAGATTTAGGATTTTGACCTGGATACACACGGCGAGTAGGGGAGCCATCATTTATGACACAAACATTGATATCATCAAAGAGGTCCACCAGCCAAGGAGAAAAAGTATCCGTATAATGGGATCCCCAGGAAGTATGGTGCGAGTTGAAGTCACCTAAAATAATAAGTGGGGGAGGGACTGAAGATAAAATAGTAGAAAGTTCAGGTATCAGAGGGAGTTTGGGATCAGGAATATAAATCGAAATATAATTAATATTGGCTATGCAAGCCGCAACGGCGTTGATTTCTTGGGAATGAGGAGGGAGAGGGATAACGGAAAATGGGAGAGATCTTTTAATTAACAATGCACACCCTGCCCTTCCATCATCACGATCGTCCCGCAGACAGGCGAACCCCGGGACTCTAAAATGAGACCCAGGTCTCAGCCATGTCTCAGAGACGGCCGCAACCATCACAGAGTGAGCATTAATCAAATTAAATAAATCAGGTTTTTTAGGGACAATACTTCTAGTGTTCCATTGAAGGATTCGGATTAGACCCGAGGGGGCCATTGGCAACGATTTCAGCAAGTCTGACAAGTAAAGGAGCAACGTCGTACGGTAACACATCGCTAAATTTAGCGAAGATATTTGTGATTAGCATAATTAGGAGTTCAGGTAAATTTTCATTTGGCAATATATTAGATCTGTTCAGTCCACAACCATTGGGAAGAGATGACGATGGTTCTCTGGTAATTTCTGCATGGGCATGACGGTTATAACCCTCCTGAAGGGGAGTCCTCGCACGGGTAGGTGTTTTGATTGTTTTGCGATAAGACGTATTTTGAAGAGGAGATCCAGAAATTGGGTACACAGAAGATGGTGAGACCTGAACTGGCTGAGGCGGGGTTTGCGCGAACATAGTTCTTGCGACGTCGGAGTAGGCCCGTCTCACTGAAGGTTCCTGTGCAGAGGCCTCCATGTACGAGATACTATGCTCAGACATGATTTTTTTAATGCGCTTCTGTCTTTCGAACTCGGGACATGTCGGATCTGTGGCAAAGTGTCTCCCTGTGCAAAGAAGACACCTGACACGATCATGGGGAATTTCGCAGGTATCGCCAGAGTGCGATTGTCCACATTTGTAGCAACGGGCATTTGACCGGCAAGCAATCTGTACATGGCCGAACCTCAGGCACTTCCTACACTGAATGGTAGGAAGCTGGTAAATTGCAACTACCAATGCAGTGTAGAATGCAAAAATCTTCTTTGGGAGGGACTGGCCCTCAAATGTTAGTACAACGGACTGAGTAGGTAACCATGCAGGGGAACCATCATCTTTTTTAATCTTACGGTTGAGCCGGCGAGCTTTAAGTATTTTCCCATATCCTTCTTTGTACTCAGTGGCATTTACAAACTCTTCCATCGTCCACTCTGTTGGAACACCACGAACTAAACCCAATCGGGAGACATTGTAAGATGGGATTTCAGCCTTTAATTTGTGTTTGCTGAGAAGTTCATGGGTAAAAAACTCATTAGCTGCCTTGGCAGAACCGAACTCAACTGACAGCCTGTTACGACCTATTTGTTTGATGCCATCTTTTTTGACCTGTTGGACACCACCTTCAAACAGGAATAAGCCCAATCTTATCGGTTTTAAGGTCACACCAGAATTCGGGGAGTCAATAATCCGGGACACATGCACAATAAATGGACCAAAATCTTCATCGCCATATTTACGGCAGTTGATCTCCAGAGATGGGTGTTTATAGATATGCGATTCTGAACCGAGGCCACTCTCTGGGTCCGTAATGGTGCGTTTGGACAATGGCTCAGGGTTAGAGTTGTCCGCCATCCTTTTCCGGGACGATGTTTGTGAAACTGTAGAAGGCTGAAAACCCTCAGTCTCTCCCACACACTCATACTCACCACCCCCCTTATCAGGGGGCCTTAAGCGCTCATCTCCATCCATGGCCGTAATGGCCAACAATAGATCGAGGTTCACTCACCTACTCGAAGATAAAAATAACCACCACCACACAAAAATATAAGGAATTAATTGGATTCAAAGGAACTAATTCAACGATACACGTGCACTTCCGTCAACGTCAAAAATCCTCTCTCATTTAATTATTTCGATTTCGATAACTACCCAAGTAAACAATAATAGTATTAAAGTAGTGCCTGACATTCGAGTGACGTAACGTATCGTGACGTATCAATGTTATAGGTGCGTTCAGTATCTGATGTTTTTCTCGAATAGTTAATCGGTTTATAAGTTTGCCAGATTGCTATTTTATTTATTTTTAGGTAATTTATTTACTTTTGGTATTTATTGGACAACGATTGAATTCTTAAAAATTATTGTCCAATTTAATTTGTATCCTTTTTTTTTTTTGCCTAGTTTTCGGATACTAGTAATTTGGCCCTTTGAAATTACCATCAAAATATTATTTTGGTTCATTGTTGCAATGACTGAGATATTGATCGCACTCATTCATTCATTAAAATATATCAAAACGAATTGTTAAATTTTAATGTGTTTACGCAGGTAACTTGATGCTATTTAGCCGAATATTTTATTTTTTATCACTCTGTTTTTTTTTGCTTGTGTTTGTTGTTTTATATTTCATATGATTTTGCCTGAGTAGTTTATTTTTGTTAGCTAGTTTTAATTGTAACAGTTAGCTGATGGGTTGGTGCGTTAAATGTGTTAGTGTTAATTTTAATACTTTACTGGTTTACCTTTTTAATTTATTTATACATATTTTTAAATTATTTATATATATTTATATATATTTACTCATAAATGTCTGATGACTCTTATTGTTCCTACTTTTCAGCAAATGACTCTGACGTCTCCTATGTTTCCTGTGAGGAGTCTTTATTGAATAGTCGACTCGAATCCGTATTTTGCAGCAATGACAAAACTTTGAATGTGTGTCATATTAATGCCCAAAGCATACCGAGTCATTACTCGGAACTTGAAAGCGTCTTTTCGAGCAATCATATTCATGCCATCCTGATTTCAGAAAGCTGGTTAAAACCAACGCTTCAATCGGCGATGTTTTCTTTACCTGGCTTTATCCTCATACGCAACGACCGAACAGGGAAAGGTGGAGGAGGAGTGGCTATTTATTTGCGAGCCTCGATTGCGTACAAAACTGTTATAGCTTCCCCTTCAACTTACTCCTCGTCCGCCGAATACTTATTTCTGGAGCTTGATGTTAAGGGTATCAAGGTGTTAATGGGTGTAGTGTACTGTCCTCCATCCATTGACTACTTTACTAAACTGGAAAGCATTTTTGATTCTTTTACATCTGCATACGCTCATTACATAATAATGGGTGACTTTAATACCGACTTATTAAAGATCTCCTCTCGTAATCAGAAGTTGCGGGCCATGGTAGAATCAGCCAATCTCTCCATATTACCTTTATCAGCAACTCACCATAATGTTGACACTGATCCTACCTGGATTGACATTATTTTAACAGGTTCACCGGATTACGTTTTAAAGTACGGACAGCTCTCTGCCCCAGAGTTTTCACGCCATGACCTCATTTATTTGTCTTACAAGTGTAAACCTCCAAAATCTATACCCAGATTTCTTCAACTACGTAATATAAGGAGAATTGACACTAGTAAGCTGCTGAGCGACGCCTCTGCTATTGATTTGTGTCCAGTGGTTGAAGCGTCTACAATTGATAATAAAATATCGTTATTCAATAACGCAGTTATCAAATTGTATGACGCTCATGCCCCTGTTCACCGCGTAAGGATAAAGCGTGCTCCAGCTCCCTGGATGTCCAGAGGAATACAAATGGCGATGAGAAAGCGGAATAGGGCTTTCCGTGCTTTTAAAAGAGACCGATCGGATTTAAACTAGGCAAACTTTAAAAAAGCAAGAAATCGATGCAACCAGATGGTACGAACAGCTAAACGCCGCTATTTTCAAGAAAATATTAATAATTCTTCTCCCGCTGATGTGTGGAAATTTCTTCGCTCTCTCGGTTTTTGTAAACCACTGAACTATGGTTGCGGTCCTTCACTCTCTCTTGATTGTATTAATGAACATTTTGTTTCTACTTCTTTACTGGACCCTGCTACCAGATGTAATACTCAAACTTCTATTGCGGCTATGCAATTACCCTGCATTCCCAAATTTCAATTTTCTCATGTGACACAAGAGGAAGTTCTAAAAGTTATTACATCGATCAAATCAAGGGCCGTTGGGTGTGATGACATTAGTAGGTCTATGGTATATCCGATAGCAAAGTTTTTATTACCAACGATTACCCACATTATTAATCATTCCTTGTTATCGGGTCAATATCCTTCTCTTTGGAAAAAGGCGTTTGTACGACCTCTTCCTAAAGTGTCAAATCCTACCCTTGCAAACCATTTTCGACCAATTTGTATACTTCCATTCCTTTCTAAAGTTTTGGAAGCCTGTGTACATAAGCAAGTCTCCACTTTCGTATGTAAATATAGCCTACTGAGCGCGTATCAGTCTGGGTTCCGTCCTGGTCATAGTACCACTACTACATTAATCAAAATTACAGATGATATAAGGAAGGCTATGGATGAGAGAAAGGTTACAGTAGTGGTGCTAATTGACTTTTCTAACGCTTTTAACACAGTCGACCATGAAATTCTCCTGTCCATTCTTTCATATCTGAATTTTAACCCAACTGCCCTTCAGTGGTTTTCTTCATATCTTCGCGACCGTCAGCAGGCGGTCCGCCTAGAGTTGAATAGCTCTAAGTGGGCTGACCTTAATGCTGGGGTTCCGCAAGGCGGTATACTTTCTCCTTTGTTATTTTCGTTGTTCATCAACTCCATCACTTCACTTATTAATTGTTCGTATCATCTGTATGCAGATGATTTGCAACTATATGTACATTGTAATATCAGTAATGTTAGCAATGCTATTTACAACATTAATAAAAACCTGGATGCTATAAAAGTTTGGTCTAGTCAGTATGGTGTTTCTGTCAATCCATTAAAGTGTCAGGCGATCTTAATGGGAAGTTCGAGACTGTTGTCGAGAGTGGACGTTGCAAATTTACCTCCAATTGTTTATGGCAATACTACAATTCCTCTCTGCAACATTGTGAAGAATCTCGGTCTCTTCATAGATAGTAGTTTGACCTGGCGTTGTCAAATAACCGAGATAAGCCGAAGGGTGAACGGCACTTTGCAAACACTCTATCGTCTCAAAAATTTTCTACCATCCAAGACTAAAATTACCTTAATACACAGTCTCGTTCTACCCATTATTGATTATGCGGATGTATGCTATCCAGATTTAACGGATGAACTTCTCAATAAGCTAGAGCGCCTTCTTAATAATTGTATCCGTTTTATTTTCAACCTTCGTAAATATGATCATATTTCCAATTATAGACGTCAGCTTAAATGGTTAACTATTCGTCAAAGGCGTAATTCTAGGATTCTCTTGGTTCTGTATTCTATTTTACACGATCCAGCTTCTCCGTCCTACTTAAAGGAAAATTTTCAGTTCCACTGCTCTTCTCATGACAGTGGTCTTCGTTCTTCCAGAATTTTAAAAGTCAATATTCCACAGCATAACAGTAGCTTTTTCCGTTATTCCTTCACGGTACAGTCGATACTACTCTGGAACGCCCTACCCGAAAACATCAGACAAGCCACATGCCGTAGCACGTTCAAGGCGCTTTTACGGGAACATTATTTTCAACAGACATGAGTCTATTTACATTTCAATCCTTTTATTTATTATTGTATTATATGTATTATGTATTGTTATAATTATATATTACTTATTATATTATTATATTAACTATATAATTATATAAGTATATATTAATGTTTTTAATATTGTATGATTATTTTACCAATTAATAGATTATACTTAGTTTTTATATACCTACCACAAATTATCGCTATCGCCCAGGGTTGACTGGCAGAGAATGCCACTAGGCATTAAGTTTACCCTTGTAACCCTTAGCTTAAGGTGTTTCAAAAATTAAATAAATAAATAAATCTTAATAAAAGTAGAATAAAAAATAAAAATAAATAGTTCAATTTTCCTACCCGCCAGCAATACAAAAAGAAATCTTATATGAATTATTAATCAAGCATATAGCATATTCAACATAACACACAAAGTAAAAACAAAATTATAACTACTAAACACAAAAACAAAAATGAAAGGCATTTAAACAAACAATTCATGCAACTGGCTATTTTTCGATACCAAGGTGGTCCTATTATGAATAAAATAAATGACACGACCAACTATTGACATGGTCGACGGATTAACAGGAAAGTCAAAAGACAGGAATTCAGACAAAGCCTGTGGCAATTTCGTTGACAGTTGACAGTCTGCGTCAAAGTTAATTATTTGTCGTCAGTTGTCAATGTTGTCATTAAACGAATTTATTATTAGTAATACTATAAACACTATGAAAAAAAAAAACAGGGTAAACAATAAATGGCAGACTACCTTGGTATAAAAACAAGAAAACAAATATCATTTAAGTATAAGTTGTTCTCGACAACACTATAGGGTAAAAACAAAAGACACGACAACAAAGTTATTTGTAAACAGAAGCAAAGAATGAAGGACAAAAAATTCACAAAACGAAACATACCAGCAGGGTTCACTTATTTTTTAAGAACTCGCTTGGTGCGAGTTGTTTCTTTGCCGTCCTGAGGTTTACCAGTGTTAGAAGCCTGTTGCATGGAGGAAGAAGGTGCCGGCACATTTGGTATAGCTTCCAGCTCTGCCAAGGATTCCACCCGGTGAAGCGAGCCATCCGGAGTGAGCACATGGATGACACCATCACGGGTCCAGCATTTGGTGACACCGAACAGCTGCCTAGCCCTCATAAAAATATGGTGGCGGTTCTTAATGAGGAACTCTGACTGTGTGATGCCACTGCCCTTAAGTATCGTTTTGGCGTACCATACCTTATCCCTCGTCGAGACCTCCCTGAACTTTACTAATACGGGTCTAGGTCTGTTTTCTGAAGGACGTCCCAATCGATGACATCGGCTTATGCAGTCTGAAGAAAAGTCCCCTAACTTCAGCTTACTTGTAATCAGCTTTGTAATGGTGCCAGTTGCAGCTTCACCCTTCTCTTCGGGTACGCCATGGAACAGTACCATCTTGCGCCTGCTCCTCATTTCAAGACGCTCCACCTGACAAGCTACAAATTCAATCTGCTTTTGCATCGTATCCAAAGCAGACAGAATGAACAGCCGGAAAGTAGCAAAATCTGAAGCCAGTGCTGATGTGGTTGGTGTTGTGGAACTCTGCTGCAGCTGCTTCTGGAATTCCTCCATCTTACTAGTGAATAAGTGTGACATTGCTGTCAGTGAACCTTGTAGGGAGTCCATATTGCAGTGTTTAGGTTTTTGTTGGATATCAATAATGAATTAAAATTGGAATCAGTGCTGGGTGGTAGGTAGAATGTCACTGGCACAAAAAGGGCATAAATATGTAAGTAAACTAATTACTATTCAATTAAAAAGTTAAGAGTTGTTCAAGTTACTGTTTACTTATTTACTACCTACCCTCGAAAAATATTATATATTTTTATAATTATATGTTACTTATCATAAAATTATTTGTTTATATAAGTATATATTAATATTTTGTTTATATATTTAATTTAAGCAATATTTATTATTTCAATAATTGATAATTTGTTTACTTTTATATACCTACCACAGATTTTCGCTGTCGCCCAGGGTTGACTGGCAGAGAATGCCATTAGGCATTAAGTTCACCCTTGTAACCCTTAGATTAAGGTGTTTCAAAACTTTAAATAAAAATAAATAAATAATATCGATAATTGAATGTCTATGTACTCCGAGTGTAATAGTTGAAAAGGTGGGAGTGTTTCCAGTATTAGCGATAACTAAATCAAGGGAAGTGGCTAAATTGAGTATATCAATACCTCTTTTGTTTGCTCTGGAAGAACCCCAAGTGGGATGCCACCTATTGAGGTCTTCTCCAATTAGTATTTAGGCATGTTGATGTGATTTGAGAAACAATTAAAGTCGGCTCATTGTGTTATTCTCGTCTACTCTGGGCTCTATATATATTGAACCAAAGAACAGTTTACGTCCTTTAGTGATGATTTTTACTACGCTAACATTTGGTGAGGAAAATTCAGACATGTCGATGGTTGCAGAAATACCAGATTTTATTATAATACATGATTTGACTCTATCATTATCATTATTTGAAAACTGAAAGATTTCATACCCAGGAATGTTTTAACTAGGTTCGTGTTGCCAACATAAGGCTCGCAGATTAGACCTACGGCATAATCCTGGGTGATGAAATAATTGATGAATTCGTTGTAACAGTTAAAACTTCTATCGACATTACATTGCATTATTTTCATTAATTGCTATGAGCCATAGTTAATCTTTTCCGCTACCCTATTCCGCATAGCAATTTTTAATGGACATTTATCAGAAGTTGGTGCGTGACTTACATCTGAACTAGTATTAAGTTTTGAATTTTTGCTACTGCAATTGCAGCATTTCATGGTTTGTCTATCGTCTTTAGTTGGGCAGTTGTTAAAATGATGCAAGTTGTCCCCACAATGCGCACAAGAGTCTGTTTCACTTGTACAATATTTTTTTAAGTGTCCAAATTGTAAACATTTGTAACACTGTAATAGTGGAACAAACTCTTCCACATGAATACGCTGTTGGTCTGCGTTGATCCTGCCCAGTTCTATGATTTTCTTGAAGATGCGAGGCGATGTTACGAACACCGCGTTGTATAATTTTTCATTTTTGTTTCGGCGCTCAAACCTGAGTTTTAGTTCCTCGGTCTCTGGTTGCAATGCTTCTATATCAATGTTTTGCATTATAATAAGCTTTGTTAGTTCTTACACAGGCGTGTTTTTTGAGACTCCTTTCAGAATTAGCATGGGTTTCAGTTGTTTCGAAGGTTCCGCGCGAATGTCGTTTGAAGATCGCAGACGTTTAAGCGTTTCATCACGTTGGTCTTCTGTGTCAAATTCTATTCTCAATTTATTTTTACCAACGTTCTGGAAGCCTGCTGGCGCATACTTCACTTCCTTGAAACTAATACTCTTGTGCCATTCATCGGCTACTTCTTTTCGATTTTTGTCTTCTGAGGTGGGATAAATTAATAAGGATGGTTTGTTAATTCTTTTTGTTTTTTCTTTTGCAGGTTGCTGGAGTTGGAGACTGTTACTCGAACTGCTTGCAGCAGAGCTGGAGGACACAGCTTGGGCGTACGAGACGGATGAGTCTTTACTGTTAGGTAAGGTTGTTAAATTTGACATTTCTGTCCTTATGGTGCTTACTATACTAGATTTGAAGCTGGCTAACATATCTACGTGTTTCATGGATTCTCTGATCTCGCGAGAGATTAATTTAATTTCACGTGCCTTTTCTTTTGCCATTCCCTATTCGCTACTAGCACACATTTTTTTCTAGACAACACTGACGCTATATCTTTCGTGATTTGCTCAATTTTTAATAATTTACTGATGCAATTTTCTGTATTGACCATACTTTGTGGGTGTACATCGGCATTGCTATGTGTTGAATCCGACGTGCTTGGCATTTTAAAATTTGGTTGTTTATTATTTTTTTATATACTTCTTTTGTTAAATTAAATTAACTATTTTAACCGAATGAATTTGTAGATACCAAGTGATCTACTGTATTTTATATGATTTGGAGCCAAAATGATTAAAAAAAAAAGAAATGAAAGAAAATAAAAATATAATTATGGAGTTTAATTAAAAATCTATGTTCTCTACGTTACGTAATGAAACAAAGGGTGGGCGGTCTTTGAAAACTCTAATATTGCAAATATCTCAAAAACCACGGTACGGATTTACACGTGAGTGGTGTCTACGGAAGCGGCTCGGCAAAACGCGTCTACAAAGGTAAGAATGAAGACGATGGGTGCACGGACCGCGAAGCAGTGAAGAAGTGAATTTTCGGAAAAAGAAAATTATTAATAAAATGAACTAATGCAAATATTTAAATGAATTTAATACGAAAGAAAGGTATTGATAAGACAAATATAACAGTGCACGAATGGTTAGAATCTATCAAGAGACAGCGGAGTTATAAAGATTTAAATTTAATTAGGATATGCTTTGTATGGGAAACTAAACTTTACTACTATGACTCGGTTTCCACGAAAATTAAGATTTTAAATTAAGTGCGTTAAATTGATGTAATTAGATGTGCAATAGCGAAACAGTGAATTTATTTATATTGATAACGGGTGTTATAATTAATGGTTCGGGAGCTATGTAACGTTTTATGTGATTTTAACTATTTTATAGGGAAAACTCTAATATTGCAAATATCTCAAAAACCACGCTACGGATTTACACGTGAGTGGTGTCTACGGAAGCGGCTCGGCGAAACGCGTCTACAAAGGTAAGAATAAAGACGATGAGTGCACGGACCGCGAAGCAGTGAAGAAGTGAATTTTTGGAAAAAGAAAATTATTAATAAAATGAACTAATGCAAATATTTAAATGAATTTAAATATTTTAAGAAAGGTATTGATGAGACGAATATAACAGTGCAAGAATGGTTAGAATCTATCAAGAGACGGCGGAGTTATAAAGATTTAAATTTAATTGGGATATCGAAGTGCAATGTTTGTACTGGTCTAGTACAAAAAGAGGCTACTCTTACAAACTCATTTTACATTCGTGTCCTACTCAACACTGGACACTGTCGAGTGGTCAGAGTACTCTAATAATGTACGCGCTTCGGCGGCCGGCTTGTATTAGCATGCGCGAGTGAGTCGGGTACCTACCCCTGCCGAAAGACACATCGTGATCTTTATAATTTTAAATCCCTAATATCTTCAAAAATATTTATTTGATGCATTAAGTGTAAAAGACACGTCCCTGTAGCCTCGGGGTCAGAATAGGGCTACGGTATCCCCTGCCTGTCGTAAGAGGCGACTAAAAGGGGCTTCCGAGGTTGCAGACGGCTAGAGTGGGAGCTCGAACCGTTCGGTCAGGCAATCCCGGGAAGGACGGCGGTATGTGTGGTCGCATACCGTTGTAAAGACTAGACGGAGCGGTGGGCCCAGCCGCCCATCTGGGAGGAGCCCGATGGGGCAGCGCGCTCGAGGATTCTGGTTGAAGTCGTTTCGAGATCCCGGAGTCCTCCTTTTCAGCGCCGAGGACGGCCACCGGGGGGGTTTTAGTGCGGTAAAAATCCCACATAACCCTGCGTCGCTCCCACGGCGTCGGGTACCTTTGGAAGGTTTCCCCCTCGAAAACAAAAAAAAAGTGTAAAAGACCTATATTAAAATTACGAAGCTAACGAATGCATTTATTTGCATAGGGATTAATACCGAACAGAAGAAAACACACTCGAAAATAACGTAATATTTTTAGTTGAAATATGGAACATAAAAATAATTATTGTGACTTAACCATAAGATATAGAAATATGCTATCGCGGATTTATTTTATATTTAAGGTTGCATTCCAGTGTTTCGGTAGCCTTTGACGGAATTATTAGTATAATAAATCAACATTTAATTTATCGATCGATAGACTTCGTAGTTGTTTTGTAAATAACGCCACCTATCGCATTCAATGTAATTCAACATAGCAGTGATAGATGGCGCAAGTATACCTAATATTTAACTCATTGGGAATTCCTCGTAATTATATATTGTGGGTAAATTAAATCAAATTTATATCCCATCTATTTGTATGATAATTAATTCTTATCAATTTATATGTATTATTTCTCAACGATCTCACGATGACGTCCAGGCGAAATGGCCAATATGACGATTGTCATTTGCATTGGAATTTAACAAATTCGCGACATACCGAGTTTACGGATATATGTTGTCGACTTAAAATCAATATTTTTTAATGTTTAATTATTCAGATAAGTTCTCAAGCAAATCTATCGTACCTCTTGACGAAATTTTAATATCGTACCCTTTAACGGAAATTACATAATTTGAAATCTGTAATATCTTTAAACGTATTTAATTGATGCATTAAGTGTAAAAGACAATTATGATCTATATTAAAATTACGAAGGTAACGAATGCATTTATTTACATAGGGATTAATACTGAACAGAAGACAACAGACTCGAAAATAACGTATTATTTTTAGTTAAAATATAGAACATAAAAATAATTATTGTGAGTTAAGCTTATGAGATATAAATATGCTATCGCGGATTTGTTTTATATTTAAGTTTGCAATCCAGTGTTTCGTAGCCCTTGACGGAATTATTAGTAATTAGATAGATAGATAGATAGATAAAACATTTATTTCATTACTTAAGATACAACACAAAATACATATACAAAACATTGAACAAAAGTTGGTACATACAAAAAACAAACACAAAACAACAAAAAAGTAAAAAAGTTAAAGAGAAAGTATTAAAATTATTTATCTACATCTATATTCTAAATAAAATGTGTTGCAGCAAAAGTACACCGGAGCTCAGTAGAAGCTGAGATTAAACCCCAGCACTGATTTTCAGTCCGGACCATTTCCGAACGCAGCTCGGAAGGCACTTGTTGAATCTGACGTACAGACGTCAGTTTCAACAAGTGTCAAACCAAAACCAAAATAAAATCTTTTCCGAGTTTTTCGGAAATTTGACGTTGACGCAAGTGCACGTGTGTCGGTGAATTATTCCCTTTGAATCCAATTATTCCCTTATATTTTTGTGTGGTGGTGGTTATTTTTATCTTCGAGTAGGTGAGTGAATTCCGATTTATTGTTGGCCGTTGCGGCCATGGATGGAGATGAGCGCTTGAAGCCCCCTGATAAGGGGGGTGGTGAGTTCGATTGTGTGGAGGAGGCTGAAGGTTTTCAGGCTTCTACATCTGCACTAACTTCTTCGCGGAAAAGAACGGCGCAAAACTCTAACCCTGAGCCATTGTCCAAACGTACTATTATGGACCCAGAGAGTGGCCTTGGATCAGAATCGCACATATATAAACACCCGTCCCTCGAGACCAATTGCCGTAAATATGGCGATGAAGACTTTGGTCCATTCATTGTTCATGTTTCCCGGATAGTTGACTCCCCGAATTCTGGCGTGAGCTTAAAACCAATAAGATTGGGACTGTTCTTGTTTGAAGGTGGTGTCCAACAGATCAAAAAAGATGGCATTAAACAAATCGGCCGTAACAGGTTGTCGGTTGAGTTCAGCACCGCTAAGGCAGCTAACGAGTTTCTGGACCATGAACTTCTTAACAAACATAAATTAAAGGCAGAAATTCCATCATACAACGTTTCCCGACTAGGTCTAGTTCGTGGTGTTCCAACAGAGTGGGCAATGGAAGACTTTGTAAATGCCACTGAATACAAGGAAGGGTATGGTAAGATATTGAAAGCTCGCCGACTTAACCGTAAGATCAAAAAAGATGATGGTTCTCCTGCTTGGCTACCTACACAGTCTGTCGTGCTAACGTTTGAGGGCCAGTCCCTCCCTAAGAAGATCTTTGCGTTCTACACTGCATTGGTAGTCGAGATTTACCAGCTTCCTACCATTCAGTGTAGGAAGTGCCTTAGGTTCGGCCATGTGCAGAATGCTTGCCGGTCTAATGCTCGTTGTTTCAGATGTGGACAATCGCACGCTGCAGATAGTTGTAATATCCCTCCCGATCGTGTCAGGTGTCTTCTGTGTACAGGGAGACACTTTGCCACTGACCCAACATGTCCCGAGTTTGAAAGGCAGAAACGAATTAAAAAAATTATGTCCGAGCATAGCATTTCATACATGGAGGCCTCTGCACAGGAACCCTCAGTGAGACGGGCCTACTCCGATGTCGCAAAAACTATGTTTATGCAAACTCCGCCTCAGCCAGTTCAGATCTCACCTTCCGTGTACCCAGTTTCAGGATCCCCTCTTCAAAAGACTTCTTATCGTAAAACAATAAAAACTCCTTCTCGAGCGAGGACTCCCCTCCCGGAGGGTTACGACCGTTATGCACATGAAGAAATTACAAGAGAACCATCATCGTCTCTTCCCAATGGTTGTGGACTGAATAGACCTAATACATTACCCAATGAAAATTTACCAGAGCTCCTGGTTATGCTTATCACAAATATCTTCGCTAAATTTAGCGATGTGTACGACGTTGCCCCTTTACTTGTCAAACTCGCTGAAATTGTTGCCAATGGCCCCCTCGGGTCTAACTCGAATACTTCAATGGAACACTAGAAGCATTGTTCCGAAAAAACCTGATTTATTTAATTTAATTAATGCTCACTCTGTGTCTGTTGCGGCCATCTCGGAGACATGGTTGAGGCCGGGGTCTCACTTTAGAGTCCCGGGATTCGCCTGTCTGCGGGATGATCGAGTTGATGGAAGGGCAGGATGTGCATTGTTAATTAAAAGATCTTTCCCGTTTTCTGTTATCCCCCTCCCTCCTCATTCCCAAGAAATAAATGCTGTTGCGGCTTGTGTAGCCAATATCAATTTTATTTCAATTTATATTCCTGATCCTAAACTCTCCCTATTACCTGAACTGTCTACAATTCTATTCTCAGTCCCTCCTCCACTTATTATTTTAGGTGACTTTAACTCACATCACACTTCCTGGGGATCCCATTATACAGATTCTTTTTCTCCTTGGCTGGTGGACCTCTTTGATGATATTAATGTTTGTGTCATAAATGATGGTTCCCCTACTCGCCGTGTGTATCCGGGCCAAAACCCTAAATCAGCAGTTGATATTTCTGCTTGCTCTCCAGAACTTTCATGCCTGTTAAATTGGAACACACTACCCTATTCTTTTGGCAGCGATCATTTCCCTATCGTAATATCGAAACCTTCTTCAGTAGTCCCACTCCCTTTCCCTGAACCTCTTCTAAAACATAAAATACAGCAGGCAGATTGGACAAAATTTTCTTTTCACGTTGAATGTAATCTAAATAACTTAAACCAAAATTCTCCTTCTCAAAACTACACTAATTTTCGCAACACATTGATTGCAGCTGCCAACTTATTCATCCCCAGGAAAAAGCCTTGTTCTTCTAAACTTCCGTCACCCCCTTGGTGGGATTATGAATGCACCTCTTCTGTAAAAGAAAGAGATAGTGTTGAGGTCATCTTCAATGAATCGCTAAGCCTGGACAACTTTTTAAATCTGCAAAGAGTTACTGCTCGCACCAAAAGGCTCCTTTCCAAAAAGAAAAAGAAAGGATGGAGAGGGTTTTGTGAGAGCCTATCCCCTACAACTCGTCCATCACTTGTATGGAAAAATATTAAACAGTTTAGAGGTTCATTGAAGCCCGACTCTCTCTATTCTTATGGTCCTTCAGCTTGGCTTGAGGATTTCGCAGATAGCCTAGCCCCTCCTACTGTTCCTTGTGATTTCAATTTTCCTACATCCTTCCATAATTTGACTTCTTTAGATGAAAAATTTACTTTAGACGAGCTAAACATGGTACTTTCAGGGGTGAGAGATACCTCTCCAGGTGAAGACGGTATCCCATACAGTTTTATCACCAAACTAAGTACACCTAGCCTTCAGCATCTTTTGGGCATCTTGAATGACATTTTCATCACGGGAGAAATCCCTGTTGACTGGAAATGCCATACTATCATCCCTATCTTGAAACCAAACAAAGATCCAGAGAAGGCTAGTTCATATAGACCTATCGCTCTCACGTCAACATTAGGCAAAATCCTCGAACATTTAATTAAAAATCGCCTAGAATGGTTTTTGGAAAATAATGAGTCTCTAGCAAAGAGTCAATTTGGTTTTCGTAGAGGGAAAAGCACTTTAGACAGTTTAAATATACTTACCACTGATATACGTCTTTCATTTTCTAAAAAAGAACACCTTGTGGGATGCTTTGTAGATGTTTCAGCTGCCTATGACAGTGTCATTATTCCGGTGCTCAGAGCAAAAATGCTAGAGCTGAGTGTTCCAGTGAGAATCGTACACTATATTTGCAAACTCTTTATGGGAAGAAATATTACAATACGAAACGGTAGCTTCCTCCTTCCACCTAGGACTCTATGGCAAGGCATTCCACAAGGGTCAGTATTGAGCCCTTTACTACGAGCATTTATACATATGACTTAGAGCAATCAGTTCTCCCTTTCTGTAATATTCTCCAATATGCAGATGATATCGCTTTGTACACATCTTCAGAGTGTATCAATACGGCAACATCTCATTTAAACGAAGCTCTAAGTTATCTGAATGTCTGGCTAGACGAACATGGCCTCTCATTATCCCCATCTAAAAGTACTGTTGTTGTTTTCTCTCATTCGAGAATTACTCCATTTGCAAATGTCACATATGAAGGACAAGCCATCCCTAACGAACCCTTTGCAAAATTTCTTGGAGTTCTCCTGGACTCCAAAATGACTGGCGTCCCTCATCTAAATTATGTAGTTAATAAATGTGAAAAAGGCATTAATGTCCTTCGTGCTCTCTCAGGTGTTTGGTGGGGTTCCCACCCATATAATCAAAAACTTGTTTATAACGCCCTTATTCGCAGCCGTATTGATTATGGATCGTTTATCTTAGAACCCTGTAATAAAACAGCCCTAAAGAAATTAGACCTCATACAAGCGAAATGCTTGCGTATTATTCTTGGTGCTATGAAATCTTCACCAATAAATGCCCTACAAGTGGAATGCTTAGACCCTCCACTATTCCTTCGCAGACAATATCTGTCTGATAGATTCATCTTTAGGGTTATGTTCGTCCCATCCACTCATTCCTCGTTTAGATAGACTTTCGGAAGAGGTCTTAAATAATCCATATTGGCTTCATAAGGAAACTCCTAAAATCATTAAGAGCTTTATCAAAATTAAAAATCTTCCTGTACCCGTTTTTCGTTGTAATATAAACCCTCTTTTCCAAATTAATTATTGTTCATTAATGTTCACCCCTAAAGTCATTTTTAATTTTGGAGTTGAAAAACATGATCCTGCAGCTAACCATAATTTTATCAGAATTCTATCTGACTGGCAAGACTGGATACCAGTATTCACTGATGCCTCCAAATTATCTCCTGACGGTAATGTCGGTGCTGCGGTTTGGATTCCAAAATTCAATGTGACTCATTTAATTGCCCTTCTCAGATATCAGTGTTCACAGGTGAAGCTATTCCCTTATATGAAGCACTTCTATTTGCTGAGACTCATAATTTCTCCAAAACAATTGTTTTTACAGACTGCAGAAGTTGTTTACAAAAAATTTGTAGTCACCCACTCAAAATGAAAATTAATCTCCCCCTTATTTTTAAGATTAAAGAGCTATTGTTTAATTGTAGTCAAAAAGGACTGGAGGTTGTCCTTGCTTGGATTCCTGGTCACTCTGGTATTGCAGGTAATGAGATAGTGGATTCTTCGGCTAGAGATGCTACTATAAGTGGTTCCGAAAATCATACTGTAATGTACAATAACGACTTATCGCCTCTAGCGAAGTCGCATGTAAAAAATGATTGGCAAGAATTATGGGATTCCTCAAGACTTAGTAAAGGGCGTTACTATGGCGATATTCAACCCCTGATACCACGGAAACCCTGGTTCTTTCGATTTCGTAAAGGTGGCAAACTCGCCACTTCTACCATATGCCGCCTTCGATTGGGCCATGCATGCACGCCGGTCTTCCTTGCCAAAATCAGAGTAGGTACGCGATAGCTCTCTTTGTGAATGTGGGTTGGACGATGGGGCAGTAGATCACATTTTTTTCAATTGCCCTAAATTGTCATTTTCTCTTTACGACGTTCTCCCTCTAGATATACCCCGACCTATCAACTTTCAGTCTCTTCTCACTTATTCGAATTCATCCTTTATAACGTATTTAATGAAATATATTTCTTTTCATGAGTTAAAATTTTAAAGTGTGAAGGATATTTTATTATAGGCATGTAGGTATTTAGATTATTTTCTTTCTTCCAATTAATATTTTCCATTTCCTACTAACATATATCTACATATATGTATTTGCATGATACTGTTATTGTCTTTGATGTTTGTGTTGTCATTTGATGTTATTTGTTTTAGGTATCCTGGACCAAACTCCTGTCACTTGTCAAAATTAAACACCGTACACTCTCCTCTGCGTGTTATCCTCATATAACGTCGTAATTGGCCAAATACGTCTCACACTCAGGAGATATGAATGCCACTATAGGGAAAAAAAAAAAATCTTTTCCGACTTCTACCCATTTTTATTAATCTTTTGTTATAAGCAAGACAAAATGCAAGGATGGAAACTATTTAAAAAGGAAGTGAAGTGAAATGGGAAAAAAGGATGGCTGTAATGTATAGTAAAATCAAAGTGATGAAGATCAATTGCCATATGTGTGCGATTTGTGTGTATTGCAGGAACAACGCCACTCGTTTATTAGCTATAAATAGTAGGTAAGTGGATCAACAGGTTAATATGTTATTATTAATTGTGCATGAATAGATGACTACAACAACTATAAGTTAGAAATTATCTAGGCATATAAGAATGATAATTTAGTATAGTATATAGGCATGCGTACATACATATATACATATATATACACATATATACATTTATACACACATACCCACATATTTGAATATAAATTAAATCTAGTTAATTGATTAGTTTTTGCTCAACAAGTAAAGCATTTTCAATTTATAATTAAATGTATTAATTGTTTTAAGGCTACGAAGAGGTGGTGGCAGATTGTTCCAGCAATTGGTGGCGCTGTATTTGAAACTACCTCTGAAGGCAGCCGAGGAGCCGTGAGGATATAGTAGCTGCCTACAGGCAGCTCTGGGGCTACGCGTCTCATAGTAATCCCTTGCCCATTTTAATTTGTCAAAGAGGTATTTAGGTTCCTTGTTTTTTATGATACCAAATAATAGTGTGGCGAAATGTAAGCGCTTGCGGAAGTCCATCCAGTAAACCAGCGTTATTAAGGAATGAGGTAACGTGGGCACGTGGTGGAATTTTAAAGCAAAAACGCGCACGCGCATTTTGGACTCGCTGAATTACTTTTTTGGACCGTACTAGTAAGCGTGGTTCAAGAAGTGTATCAGCATAGTTGAACTTTGACAGGATGAGACTATCACAAAGATTAATACGCAATGGAACACTAAGACAATCTCGGATGCGATACAAGACCTTTTACCTATAAAAGCAGTTACGAGCAACATCAACGACGTGTCTCTCAAAACGTAGATTCTCGTCCATTAATACACCTAGGTTTCTTGCTTCTGACACTCTGTCAATTCGCTCTCCATTAAGTGTAATTAAAGGTCGTTTTGCAGTCACTTTACGTATTTGGGTGGGTGTGCCAAGGATCATATTATAGCGTTAAGTTGTGTGTGGTGTGTGCTAAAGCGAAGCGGTAATGTCTTTATACTAATTAAAGTCCAAATTGCAAGACGACAGTTTATTCACAATATAAACACGAAGAAGTTACAGGCACAGAAACAATATACATAATAGTTCACACAAGAAAGCACTATACATAAAGAAAGAAGGAGTGAAGCGATAGGATAGAGAAACAGTCTTAGGCACTAGATAGTCTTTTCCGAAAGCACTATTTATCGAGCTACAAGCGAGACAGGTTACCGCGGAACGATCGTAAGCCGACTGGCGGGCCGCGCGGGCGGGATGCGCTCCGGCGATGCAGCTTACCTACGCGCATCGAAACAATAGCGGTACAGGCACGGTACAAATATCTACAGTAGTCTAACTCCTTAGAAGCGCACGAAACGCAAGTTATACCTACGCGCCTCGATTTCGGTTTGCATTCGGTATACAAACAGACCCGAATGTGCCGTAGAGACGAGCGGACGGTGTAACGGTTTTTTGAGCAGTGATTTTTTTATTTTACTAATAATATGGCGAAGAAGAATTGTAGACTATATTGTGCTGTTTTTGGTTGTTAGAATTCTACATTAACACATCCAAAGATAACATTCTTTAAATTGCCTTGAAACTACGAAAGGTAAGACAATTATAATGTTTTTTAATGTACTAGAACTACCTTCTTTCTTTGTTTCTTTTTTAATAAATTGTTTTTTTTTCTATCGAATGTAATACCTAGATCCATAAATAATTAAAGGATATTATGATAAAGGGAAGTGACATAGGTAAGTATGTGTGTCCTACCTGCCATTGGCGAAGTGTACCTCTTTTCAATAAAGTACATAGTTATAGGTAAGTGATATTCTTGCAAAAAATAGAATATTGTTCGATAAATAAATAACTACATAAAATAAATAAATCATTTTAAATTTATAATTACATTTTTAAACCTTTTTTTTTTTGTTGTCGAGGGGGAAACTTTCAAACGGTACCCGACGCCGTGGGAGCGACGCAGGGTTATGTGCGATGTTTACCGCACTAAAACCCCCCCGGTGACCGTCCTCGGCGCTAAAAAGGAAGACTTCGGGATCTCGAAACGACTTCAACCGGAATCCTCCGAGCGCGTTGCCCCATCGGGCTCCTCCCGGATGGGGCAGTCCTTCCCGGGATTGCCTGACCGAACGGTTCGAGCTCTCACTCTAGCCGTCTGTAAACACGGAAGCCCCTTTTAGTCGCCTCTTACGACAGGCAGGGGCTGTCATAGCCCTATTCTGATCCCGGAGCTACAGGGATGACAGACTTGCCTGAAAAAAAGCTCTTTTTTACATTTGTGGATATCTCCTAAAACGTTGTTTGGAGAAAGATGATTGTCAAGCCTTGAAGTCATATATAAAGCCCGATCAAAGAAGCCATAATTTCAGCGAAGAGAGTCGGTATTTAAGCTACCGGGACTACTGCAAAAATAATTTACAAAGTTTTTTAATAATACCCAGGGATGATTTTGTGCAATATGTAGAAAAATTGGAGGAAATATTTCGAACTTCATTTAAAACAACACATATAAATTGTAAAGTAGCTGCAGGTATTTATAACCAAATGAAAGATATTCCTTTTTCTCCACCATGTCAATATTTCCCAAAATTTTTTTATTATGCTTTTTATCCGAATGTGATTTTTTTATACTATTATATTTAATAATAAAGCTTTTCGTACGTCTCAGTCGAGGCGCAAATATTTTTCAGTGTCAAATTTGTAATTATTATTAGTAAAATAATGATTTGTTATTAAAAGTCTCACATATTAAAATAATAGTTATTTTTTATAACCTAAATCGACTAATTAAAAAACATTACATGTATTCAACACTTCCCATACAATTCACCATGAATTGTATTTGTTTAAATAAAAATATATAATAATTACTATCAAAAATCTAGAAAGAAAGTATTCATACTGGCAGATGTAATTAAAATACTATAGGCAGGCAGCCCTAACGCAATCTTTCGCCCAACGCCTCTGTAGGTATAAAATTCAAGGACATGGCAGAGTTAGACTACTGTATGATAATAATACTGTGGTACAGGTAACAAGCGCGCCTCGCGGGTTCGTCTCGTTAATGCAACGCCCATGCGTATGTGCGTTTGTACGTAATATATATTTGTATGTAACTAAATAAATAAATACAACCATGGATATTAAAATATATATATTATGAGTATGTAAATAAATAGTTAATTATAAATTACAAATTGTTATAAATTAATAAAATATTGAAATAAATTAAATAGATAAAATATTATGTGGGGAGATCATCACATTACTCCCCCCCAGAGACCTGGTTAGGGGCGATAGTAGTCCGGGAAACGTACATGTCTACCCGAACGTGTTCTTTTTTCGTGCACTACCTGTGGAGAAGTAGGTGTTGGAACTACTGCAGGTGGAGGGTGTGTCTCTGCGTTTCCTGTTTCATGCCTATCGTCAGTCAGTGTGTAGGCGGGCTTAAGGCGATCTATCGAAACATTGATGGGTTTATTTTTGACGAGTATTTTAAAAACCTTGTCACCTCTCTCTAAGACTTTATGCGGTCCTGTGAAGGCTGGCTGCAGAGGCGCCCGCGAAGCGTCTTCGCGCAAGAAGACGTAATTCGCGGACGCGAGTTGTTTAAATGTAAAAAGTTTTTGTTTAGTATGTTGAGAGGCTGGTATTGGTTTTATCTTCTCGGCGAATGATCTCAGCCGCGCCGTGAAGTCTAATATATCAGACGTACAAGGCGTGCTGGCATCGATAAATTCGCCGGGAAGTCTTAGTGGCTCGCCATATACTAGCTCGGCAGATGATGTCTGTAGATCCTCTTTGTAGGCGCTACGAATGCCCAATAACACCAGTGGCAAAATGTCTGTCCAATTTTCGTCACTATGACATGTAATAGCCGCTTTGAGCTGCCTGTGAAACCTTTCCACTAATCCATTACATGACGGATGGTAGGCTGTTGTACGCCTGTGACGAAATCCAACCATTTTTGACAGATACTGGAACAGTGTGGATTCAAATTGACGGCCACGATCTGTAACAATATCAGTGGGGCACCCAAATCTGGATATCCATCCGGAGATGAGGGCTTTCGCTACCGTTTCGGCGGTGATATCAGGTATAGGCATGACTTCGGGCCAACGTGTAAACCGGTCTACCGCCGTCAAGCAATACCTATTGCCGTGCGAAACAGGTAGTGGGCCTATTAGGAATATATGAATAAACCTGAAGCGCGCGCGAGGTAGCTCGAAAGTGCCCCATTGTGCGGACACATGACGAGTGACCTTTGCGCGTTGGCAGGCCAAGCATGTTTGCATCCAACTTCGGCAGTCCCTCCGTACACCAGGCCATACAAAACGTGTGGCTACTAATTGCGCCGTGGCTTTGGTACCCGGGTGACTCAGTGAGTGGAGGCTATTAAAAACCTGCTTCCTCAGGCTTTTCGGTACAAATGGCCTGGGAGTCACCGTACTGACATCGCAGTACAAAGCTACTTGACTCCCGGGGAATTGTATGTGCCGCATGCGGAGTGAGGTGTTCGCGTCTGCCAAGTATTGTGCTAATTCCTCATCTGTGCTCTGAGCCCGAGCGAGAGTAGATAGACAGACTGGAGAGCCCAATTCATCAACTCGCGATAAAGCGTCGGCAACAACATTACTTTTGCCGGATATGTGCTTTATGTCTGTTGTGAATTGGGAAATGTAGTCCAGGTGACGGTACTGTCTGGGCGAACAGTTACTTTTTCGCTCCTGAAATGCGTAAGTGATCGGTTTGTGATCAGTATAAACCGTGAAGTGCCTCGCCTCGAGCATATGCCGGAAGTATTTGATGGCTTCGTAGATTGCCGACAACTCCCGGTCATAAGGTGAGTACTTCTGTTGCGTTGGACTTAACTTCCGCGAAAAGAAAGCCAACGGTTCCCACTCTTGGTATTTTAACTGCTGCAACGCTGCCCCCATAGCAACATCCGAAGCGTCCGTTACCAAGGAAACCTTTGCACCACAATTCGGGTGCGCTAAAAGAGCTGCCTTGGAAAGGCTTTCTTTCGTCTCTGAAAAAGCCCTCAGAGCTTCGCCGCTTAAGGTTATGGGAGTTGAGCCTTTCACTGTTCCCGTCAATAGGGCATTCAGGGGCGCTTGTATTTGAGCAGCGTTAGGCAAGAACCGCTTATAAAAAATTATCATGCCTAAAAACCGTCTGAGCGACTTGACGTCTTTAGGTTGAGGGAAATTACGGATGGTTTCAACTTTTTCATCGAGTGGAACGGTTCCGCTCTCAGATATGCGATAACCCAAAAGGGTTACCGCCGGAGCCCCAAACACACACTTCGAAACATTTATAACCATACCGTAATTCCTCAGCCTGCTAAATACTTGCCTTAGATGGTCTTCGTATTGAGTGTCGTCCTTACTGAAAATAATAAAATCATCTAAATAACAATACACAAAGTCCAGCCCACGCATCATTTCGTCTACGAAACGTTGAAAAGTTTGCGCCGCATTACGCAAGCCGAACGTCATATAAGGGAATTCGAACATACCGAAGGGCGTGGTAATAGCTGTCTTCGGTATGTCTTCTGCGCAGACTGGTATTTGATTGTACGCCTTTACCAGATCAATTGTACTAAATATTTTACAGCCCGATAAATTTAGTGTAAAATCGTGGATATGTCTTATTGGGTATTTGTCGGGTATAGTACGTGCGTTGAGTTGCCTGTAATCGCCACAGGGCCGCCAGCCATTGTCTTTTTTTGGTGCTAAATGCAATGGTGACGACCAAGGGCTCTCAGATGGTCTTGCGGTCCCATTCATTAACATGGCCTCAAACTCGTTTTTAGCTATTATAAGCTTGTCTGGAGCCAAACGTCTAGGGGCACATGCGACTGGACCGGAGGTAGTGCGTATATGATGTTTCGTGTTATGTTTAATTGCCAGTAACAACTTTAATTGACAAGATATTGCTAGAATTATTAGCCGATGATGCCGGGGTACACAATGTAGTCGTATTATCTATGAGTCTTTGATTTTTACAATCTACAACAATACCATAGTGACATAATAAATCAATACCTATAATAGGTTTAGTAACATCGGCTACTATAAAACGCCACGAATACTTGCGTCGAAGTCCCAGGTTCAGGTCCAGGTGGGTGTAACCGTACGTATCTATCGTTGACCCGTTGGCTGTCGTCAATTTGTAGGATGTTTATTTGTAGGAGGATTATTGCCGTGTGGCTCCGGCGCCATAGAATAGACCACCCCATTCCTACCCGTGGGTTTCGTAGAAGGCGACTAAGGGTTACCACCAGGTAGATGGGCAGCAGCGTCTACTTTGGCACTTAACACTTTACTGCAACGGTCCCACTGGTCGCTGGGTTTGGCACCGCCTGGCGTAATTCCCAAAGGTGTCCCGCTTGGTGGTAAGATCCCTTCGCTGGATCTGCCTGGCTAGCTACCACCCTCAGGTCGGAATCTAGCGTTAATAACGACTCGTCGTGTTTCGTTAGTGCACCTGATAGCCAGTTTATCCCCCTTCCCCCCCTCCCCATCCTCTTGTGGTGCCTCCGACGGCGTATCTCCCGGACCAGTGGGTCCTTTGGGCATCGTCGCTCGCGGAGGCGTGGTGTGCTGGCGCGGGGGCCAGGGAGACCCGGTGAAACGGTTTTCCGCTGGCCGCCCGCTGGTTAGTTGGGGACCCGAACCCGGGCAACACTGTTAACCTCTGGCCCGGGAGGCTGTCCCGCCAACCGGTGTAAAGTCCCGTTGCATGGCTGGCTGCCTTACCGGAGTAAGAGACCGGTGTGGAGCCAGGCAGTCGTGCACGGGGGGACCGGAGGCCCTTCCGTCCCCCGCGCCAGCATCCCACATCACCTCTGTGAGCGCTATGTTCTTGGACCTGCGCCTTGCCTCGGAGGGCGTCGATGGAGCATCGCAAATCCTTTCCAGTTCCCTATCTTTTCGCGTCAAATACAATGGGCAGACACAAAAAAAGGGCAAAAGTTTTTACAGCGGCGACCCTTTCCACACTCACTGTGGACATGTGTAATATCAGAGGGGTCCATTCCAATCTAAATGCCGTCCACCACCATCTCGAGACGGCAAAGCCGGCTTTACTCTTTTTGACGGAGACGCAGATATCAACTCCAGATGATACATCGTATCTGGAGTACCCCGGCTACAAACTAGAGCACGCATTCAGACGTCGAGCCGGGGTGTGTGCGTATATTCGAGAAGATATCTGTACTCGCCGTCTTAGCTGCCTTGAAGACAAGGATCTATCTTTGTTATGGGTGCGCGTCGACGTCGGGGGGAAACCCGTGTTTATGCGTGCCTATATAGGTCCTATAGCGGAGATGTGGAAACAACTCGATTATTTGAGCACATTCAGTGGGCGACTGACAGAATGCTGCAGCAGTGTCCTTTGGCGGAGTTAGTGATTCTGGGTGACTTCAATGCCCATCATACTGATTGGCTGGGCTCCCGGATCACTGACTTTGCCGGAAGAACTGCATATGACTTCTCCTTGGCCTATGGACTCTCCCAGGTCGTGCCCGGTTTCACCAGGGTACCTGATGTAGAGACCCATACTGCTTCTTTGCTGGATCTTCTGCTGACCTCCCATCCTGAGAGCTACCAAGTAATGGTCAAGGCTCCACTTGGTTCGTCTGACCATTGCTTGGTAAGTTCTACTGTGCCCTTGTCTCAACCCGTGAGGACACGTCCCAGCGGGAGGAGACAAGTTTGGCACTACAAGTCAGCAGACTGGGACGGATTCCGGGAATACCTGGCTTCGTACCCATGGAGGCAGCTATGTTTCGTCTCGGGTGATCCTAGCTCGTGTGTTGAATCTGTCGCCGACGTGATGCGGCAGGGTATGGAATGCTTCATTCCAAACTCTGTCGTGTCCGTCGGCGGGCGGAACCAGCCCTGGTTTGGTGCATCTTGCGCTAGGGCGTTAAGCCTTAAGCAAGATGCTTATCAATCCTGGGCTTCAGCGAACACGTGCAAGGATCCGAAGTGCCCCGAGCTCCGAACCGCATTTAACGCAGCCTCCCGTGCAGTAAAGAAGCAAATGGCTAAGGCGAAGTCTAAGCACATCGGCAGAATTGGCGAGCGGCTACTAGGTTACCTCCCAGGGAGTCGAGCCTTCTGGTCGCTTGCCAAGGCTGTCGAGGGTAATTTCTGTCGCTCCTCACTTCCACCACTGCGAAAACCAGACGATTCTCTGGCTCATACGGCAAAAGGAAAAGCCGATCTCCTTGGTACCCTTTTCGCCTCAAACTCGACACTTGACGATCGGGGGACCACACCGCCTACCATCCCGCGATGTGATAGCACAATGCCTAATATACAGTTCACACAGAAGGCTGTCAGGCGTGCTCTATTGTCCCTTGATATCAAGAAGTCGAGCGGGCCAGACGAAATCCCCGCAGTGGTGTTGAGGACGTGCGCTCCCGAGTTGGCTCCCATCTTAACGCGCTTATTCTCGCTTTCCTACACGGCGGGACAAGTACCGTCTTCGTGGAAAGTGGCCCTCGTTCACCCGATCCCAAAAAAGGGTGACCGCAGCGACCCGGCTAACAGGCCTATTGCAATAACTTCCCTGCTCTCTAAGGTGATGGAGCGAATTGTTAACTGGCAGCTGGTGATCTTCTGATATACCTTATGCACCGATGGGCTCAAGCCATAGAGAGCAATGGGGAGGCTCTGGTGGTTAGCCTGGATATTGCAAAGGCCTTCGACCGGGTTTGGCACAGGGTTCTTCTCACGAAGCTTCCATCTTACGGTTTTCCCGAGAGGTTGTGCACGTGGATCACCAGTTTTCTATCTGAGCGGCATATTAAAGTTGTGGTTGATGGGTGCTGCTCAGACATGAAGACCATCAATGCTGGTGTTCCTCAAGGCTCTGTCCTTTCTCCTACGCTGTTCATTCTGCATATCAATGATATGTTGCAGCAAGTCGGTAACATTCATTGCTATGCGGATGACAGCACGGGAGATGCCTTGTACACGGGCCGTGCAAACACCTCTCGAATACTCGTGCAGGAAAGCAGAGTTCGACTTATGTCTGAAATCGAGCACTCTCTGGAACGGGTCTCGGAATGGGGTCGACTTAACCTCGTTGAGTTCAACCCCACGAAGACACAAGTCTGCGCGTTTACCGCTAAAAAAAAACCATTTGTTATGGCGCCAAAGTTCCGAGGAACCTCTCTCACCATTTACAAAAGCGTAGGGATCCTGGGCGTTTACATCTCGTGTGATGTGCAGTTTCGGAGTCATTTGGATGTTAAAGCCAAGTTGGCATCCAAAAAGTTGGGTGTTCTGAACAGGGCCAAGCGGTACTTCACTGCGGGGCAACTCCTTCTGCTTTATAAGGCGCAAGTGAGACCCCACATGGAGTACTGCTCGCATCTCTGGGCAGGGGCGCCCATTTACCAACTTAACCCATTTGACTCCGTGCAGAAACGTGCGATCCGAATCGTCAACGACCCAAGGATCACCGATCGGTTAGAACCTTTAAGCCTGCGGAGGGACATAGGCTCCCTCTGCGTTTTCTACCGGCTTTACAATGGTGAGTGTTCCGAGGAACTTTTTGATCTGGTGCCTCCGTCACCTTTTCTTCATCGCACCACTCGCCGAAGGATGAAGTTCCATCCACACCAACTGGACTCGTGGCGGTCCTCCACGGTTCGGTTTGCACGCTCGTTTTTGCCACGGACGTGCAAGTTGTGGAATGAGCTTCCTCCTGAGGTATTCCCGGAGCGCTATGACATGGGGTTCTTCAAGAAAGGTGCGAAAAGAGCTCTCCTTCAAAGCCGGCGATGCATTGGCGACTCCTCTGGTGTTGCGAATGTCCATAGGCGACGGTGACTACTTTCTATCAGGTAGCCCGTCTGCCTTATCGTTAGGTTAAAGTATAAAAAAAAAATGCGGGTGTCCGTTGCTCGCGTAGTTTTTGTCGGGGGAAAACGCAAAGGTCGCTTCCTGTATCGACCAGAAATTGTGTTTTTGTATCTCGATCCGTCACGAAAAGGCGACCTGGAGACGTTGGGCAGTCGGTCGTCGCCATTACTGAGTGCCCGTCACGTTTCCCGCTTTGTAATCGCATGGCTTGACGCAATTGTTGGCCTTGGTACCGTACTTCCAATGATACCAACACATTGGGAAACGGCGATAATCAGACGCTGAGCGGGACCGAGGTCTGCCTGATGGAATGCGCCGTTGTCGCGGGCGGGCATGGGGACGGTGTGGAGGACGCGATGCTCTGGTATGCTCGTCAAGTTTAATGGCGAGATGTTCCACCATCTTCCTCAATTCTGCTATTTCACTCGAAGAAGTAGAAGGCGAGACCGATGCTACCTGGTGGGGCGACGTGACTTCCTGAATACGATCCGCAAGATCGCCAAGCTGCTCGAGTGAATGAGTGGGTTGCGATGCCAACAGTTTGAATGCATGTAGGTAGACGGTTGCACCAAATAGTTTTTATAAAATCCTCTGGTACACTTGGCCTAGCTTAGTCCCGCAAGTGTCGCAAAAATTGGGAGTGCTTACGGTCTCCGAGTTCTTCATGTGTGAGCAACTGCTTTACTTTTTTTTCATGGGATGCAGACAAACGCCTTATTAATTCCGTTTTAATTTTCATATAACGATTTACTGTTGTAAATCCAAGTTTACAACAATTTGAGTAAATTTTGTATAGTCGTTAATAATGCCGTGATTTTCAAATTGGCCCTCCAGCAGCGCGAACCACATTTCTGGATCATCCGGTGAAAATGGAGGTACTTTGAAGTTTACAGGCGTCGGTTGCTTAACTGGCATATCGTCGTCTGAAGAATCCTCGTGATGGCGTTCACCCGAAACGCGTAGCTTCCTTGCCGGCCGCATGGTAACACCGCCATGTTGGCGTGATTTCACGGTATGCGCTGTAGAATCGCTATCCTCGCTCATCGTGCTCGCAGGGGTCACCAATATAGCGTTAAGTTGTGTGTGGTGTGTGCTAAAGCGAAGCGGTAATATCTTTATACTAATTAAAGTCCAAATTGCAAGACGACAGTTTATTCACAATATACACACGAAGAAGTTACAGGCACAGAAACAATATACATAATAGTTCACACAAGAAAGCACTATACATAAAGGAAGAAGGAGTGAAGCGATAGGATAGAGAAACAGTCTTAGGCACTAGATTTTTTCCGAGGGTAGGTGAAAAAGTAAACATCTGTTTTTGATCTCATAAGTATAAAGTACAATTAAAATTATTTACAATATAGTTTGTTACTGTTTTTGTGTTGGATTCAATAGAAAACATCATATAAATAGTGTTACACATTGAATATGTACTTTTAAATAGTTCTGTGTACTCACAAAGCACCACCCTTCAGCATAACCTTACTCTCATATTTTTTTTTTTGCTGTGAAATAAACTTTGTGTTCACTGAGTGTCAAACAAGTTTCTGCTGCACTTTGGTACAAATACGCTTTCTTTCTACACGCTTTCTACACTCATAGCCCCACAGTAGGATTTTCTCCTGTGTCGTGGGTACCATGGACACACACAAGACGAATACACCAACACCCAGACCCAGAACATGAATCTAAACTCATCATTCAGATACCAGTCTGGCCGGGAATCGAACCCGGGACCCATTGCGCGTCGGACCGGTATGGTAAACGCTCCGCCACGCGGGTCGTCAAATGGCACTTTTACCTGATGTGGAGAAGACCTAAAAGGAGTTGGAATCATGCTGGATTCAAAAAATGGCTGATTTTGAAAGCCGATTAAATGCTGCAACCAGTTCAAGTAACCCAACTTTACTTCAGCTAAAAGAAGAGTTCAGAGCATTCAAGGATTTGGTGACTAAAATGTTACATCTTCTTGGGCAGCAGATCCGTGAAAATGCTAAGGCCATTGATGTCATGGATATGAGGAGTCGGCAGAAAGTATTGCTGTTGAATGGTATCCCTGAAGATCCTGATATCGATGTTGAACAGAAAGTGCTGGGACTGTTTCACAACACTCTGGGTCTCACACATATTACCAGCTCTTCACTAAAACGATGCCACCGTCTAGGAGTCAAAAATAAAGACAATGCACGCTCAGTTCTTATCCATTTCTGTGATCATCGGAGCAAAGCTGAAGTGTGGAGTCAGAAGGCCAAATTTAAAGCAACCCGTGTCAATGTCCGAGTTTCTTACTAAATCTCGGCAATTGGTTCACAAAAGAGCTCGTAAACACTTTGGCATGCGGAATGTGTGGACGCTTGATGGCACGATCTATATTAAACTCCCAGGAGGCAGCCGCGCGAAAGTCTTCACTGAAGAGGAGCTCAATTCACTCGTCGCTAAATACCCTGAAGAGCCAATGAAGTCCGCTGGTTCCAGTGGTAGCGGTGGTGAGTGTGTCAGCACTGGTGATGGGCACGCTGGGCAGCATAGTGGCTCAAAGATAAATCGCCAGATAGATGTGCGTCGCAAACAAATTCCTGTAGGGACACTGGCCGACGACAACAAACGGGCTAGACGCACTGCTCCAAAGAAATAGACCCCTTTTGTTGTCCATCAACTTTGATATTTTTCATTATTTTGTCTATTTTTCACCTCTTCTTTCTTACTTTTTGTAGTTTGCTTTTTTTTTTAGCTGCTTTCTGTGTTTTGTTATGAACTATATGTTGTGTTTGTTTTGTGTTAAATATGTATGTATGCATTCTACGTCTGTGTGCGAGCTGCGCCTCGCGTCTCTTTTCCGTGCATTAAAACAGTACGTACCCAACTATGGTGGTTGTTTGTTGTTGCGCCCGCGCTTCCTTTTTACTACACAAATACACGTAATACACAACACGTGGCGACGATCGAACCACGCAATTAATAAAAATGTCTTCGGGAGTGATGTACGGAGTTTTATGTACATTTGACCATCTGTCCAATGATTGGAATAGTTTTCAATCACGTTTGGAACAATGGTTCATCGCAAATGACATTAATGACACTACGGATAAAGCGAAGGTCAAGCGGCGGGCGATACTGTTAAGCGTGCTCAGTGAGTCGACCTATAAACTAGCAAACAGTTTAGCACTGCCAAGAAAGATTGAGGAGGTGGATTTTGATCAAATTACAAATTTGCTAAACGAGCACTGCACCCCAAAACGGTTCGGCTTTGCAGAAAAATCGACATTTTATTCTGCCGTGCAGCAACCCAGCGAGACACCGACGGAGTGGGCAGCCAGAATAAAGGGGCTAGCAGCGCATTGTGGTTTCAAGTCTCTCGAAGAAGCAGTGTTGGATCGTTTTATAAGGGGAATGACACCGGGCCACGAACGTGACAAATTATTTGTTCAAGATCAGCGGGAATTATCGTTAGCAAAGGCGGTAGACATGGCGGAGAGCGTGCGATGCGCGCGCCGGGCCGCCAGGGCGGAGGCGGCCGGCGCCGCCGCCGCGGCCGCGTTGCCGGGCGACTCCGCTGAAGATGTCGTGTTCAATATAGCCAAAGTAAAGTGCAGTGTATGTGGTTATACCAATCATAAAGCTAGTTCGTGTCGTTTTAGAAATTACAAGTGCAAAAAGTGTAACCGTAAGGGTCATCTACAGAAAATGTGTCGTAACAGTGTAAATTGCGTTGAGGATGTGGATGCAGGAGATGATGGTAAGGAAGTGCATAGTATTCGGTGTGATAAGGCGGATCCTATGATTGAGCGTGTTTGTATTGGTGGAGTATTTTTGGAATTCCAAATTGATAGCGGTTCAGCGGTTAGCCTTATTTCTAACGGAACTTATAAGCGTTATTTTAATAAAGTACCATTATCTCCCACTAATAAAAAATTAATAAGTTATACTGGTGATAAAATTAATGTATGTGGCGTTCTAGAAACATCGATTGCATACAAAAATAAAACGCGGCCAATCCACTTGTTTGTGGTTAATAACAGCGGCATTTCACTATTAGGTCGTGATTTTATTTACGATTTTAACTTACAACTTGTATCTTCTGTAAACACAGTTTTGTTAAAAGATAATTTCGTCGTAAACGATCTTATTTCGCAGTTTCCAACCGTGTTTTCTAACCATCTAGGATTGTTTAACAAATATTCAGTCAATCTCAGTGTTAAGCCAGATTCTAAGCCCATATTCTGCAAGGCTAGATCTGTACCGTTCGCTTTACGGAATAAAATCGATAAAGAATTAGATCGGTTAGTTGAATTAGGTATTTTAAAATCTATTGAACACTCCGAATATGCTTCACCCATTGTGCCAGTCTTAAAGAAAGATGGTGGGTTACGACTGTGCGCTGATTATTCGATTACCATAAATAAGCAGCTAATTGTAGACAAATACCCGTTGCCTACGGTAGACGAGCTGTTTTCAAAATTAAATGGGGGAATTCAGTTCAGTAAGATAGATCTATCTATGGCATATAACCAGTTTAAGTTAAGTGAGGCGTCACAGGCCCTTACTACTATCAATACTCACCGCGGGTTATTTAAATTCACTAGACTGGTTTTTGGATTATCCTCCGCCCCAGCAATCTTTCAACGTGCCATGGAGTGTGTTTTAGCAGGTCTTGAGGGTGTAGTTTTCTTTTTAGACGACATTTTAGTAACAGGCAGAGACCGAAACCAGCACGAGGAAAGGCTAAGAGCAGTGTTGCATCGTTTAGAAGATGCCGGTCTCACCGTACAAAGCAGTAAGTGCGATTTTTTCAAAAACGAGATAAGTTATTTAGGTCACATTATTAATAAATTTGGTATTAAAAAATCTCCAGATAAAGTAAAAGCTATATTAAATGCCCCCAGACCAATAAACGTAACGCAATTGCAGTCATTTCTAGGCTTAACAAATTATTATCGTAATTTTTTGCCTAACGCATCATCCGTTTTAAGTCCTTTGTATAATTTATTACATAAAAATGTTAACTGGGAATGGGGAAAGGAACACAATGCTGCATTTGTTAAAATAAAGGAAATGATGTCATCGGATAATGTGTTAGCGCATTTTGACTCGAATGCAAAATTAATTTTAACAGTGGATGCGTCGCCCACTGGATTGGGTGCAATTTTATCACAGATAGGTAGTGATGGACTCGAGAGGCCTGTCTCTTACGCTTCGCGTACCCTCTCAGTTGCGGAGAAAAAATACGCTCAAATACAACGAGAAGCGACGGCTATAATTTTCGGCGTGAGACGTTTCCACCAGTACTTATATGGTCGATCTGTGCCATTTATACTGCGTACCGATCATAAGCCTCTATTGTCCATTTTCGGTCCCCACCGAGGTATACCTGAAGTGTCCGCTAATAGGTTGCAGCGCTATGCAATATTTTTGTCGGCATATAATTATTCAATCGAATATATTCGAAGTAAAGATAATTGTGCAGATTTTTTATCGCGGGCGACGTTATCAACAATCGAAACCGGTTCTCTCGATGCGGCGCGTGCCCCGGCCGCGGGGGGGCGGGCAGAAGAGGGCAGTGAAGAAAGCGCGGTCTATGTTAACTTTGTCCTGCAAGGCGACATGCCCGTGACCTTTAATCAGTTGCGATGCGAAACCGAGCGGGACCCTATTCTTATCGTTGTCAAACATTACATAATTAATGGATGGCCGCGGACGGTGTCGGATATGAAATTGAAACCGTATCATAATTGCCGTTTACAGTTGTCTATCGAAAACGGGTGTTTAATGCGTGGCCACAAAGTTGTCGTTCCGGAAGTTTTAAGGGGAATAATTTGTAGCGAATTGCATAGTTCTCACTTCGGCATAGTTAAAATGAAGGCCGAGGCACGTAAATTATTTTGGTTTCCCGGCATAGACGCTGAGCTGGAGCGGCTCGCGGCGGCGTGCGCGGTGTGCGCGGCGCTGCGGCCCGCCCCGCCGCGCGCTCCGCTCGCTCCGTGGCCGTATCCGCCTGAACCTTTCTATCGCGTTCATCTCGATTTTTTGGGCCCGTTAAATAACCAAATGTTTTTAATTATAGTAGATGCGTACAGTAAATGGGTCGAATGTTACATGATGACGTCGTCGTACGGGTCGAAAGCGGTTATTACGAAGTTAAGTGATTTCATGTCTAGATTTGGAATTCCTAGAACGTTAGTGAGTGATAATGGTACCTCTTTTACTTCACTAGAATTTCAGGATTTCTGTAAATTAAATGGCATCAATCATGTTTTTTCACCGGCATACCACCCGTCTAGCAACGGCCAGGCGGAAAGTATGGTTAAAGTGGTAAAAAAAGGGTTAAAATCGGTAATTCTGGACAATAAAAACAAAAAATTATTACAAGATCATATATCAAAATTTTTATTTGACTATAGGAATTCCAAAAATTGTACCACGCATCAATCACCGGCAGAAATAGTTTTCGGCAGATCTTTGCGCTCCAGGTTGGACTTACTAAAGCCTACAACGTCTCCTTCATCCACAGAACTCTCTCGTACGGTTAAATATAATCAGTGCTTACAGGCCAATCGTTTTAAAGGAAAGGAAAGATCTGATTTTAAAATAAATGATACTGTTTGGGTAATCAAGAACTGTATTAATAAAAAGCTTAACTGGATTGAAGCGATAATCAAAAAGAGGCTGGGCAAAGTTTTATACTCTGTGTATATCCCAAGTATGGGAGTGGAAGTTACAAGGCACGTTAACCAAATATTTTCAAGGGTTGGAGCAGCGGGGCAGAGAGTAAATGACTGGAACGTAGACGACATTCCTGACATTCCACGTCCAGATATACTCTTAGACGATAACGAGCAGGACTTAGAGGATTCAGCGGGCAGACTTCTAACACCGATTTCTTCTCCTAAGAGGGGGACGGATGATGGAGATGGTTTCATGACCCCAACCGCAAGCGTTGTGAATCCACGAAGGCGAGAGTTGACGCCCTTAAATACTTGAATAGTTGTTTTTGTTTTTAAATATTTTTTTGGGTTTATTTTTTTAGTTGTTACTACGATAAAATATATTTTAGCTATAAGGGGAAGGAACTGTTAAATATGTATGTATGCATTCTACGTCTGTGTGCGAGCTGCGCCTCGCGTCTCTTTTCCGTGCATTAAAACAGTACGTACCCAACTATGGTGGTTGTTTGTTGTTGCGCCCGCGCTTCCTTTTTACTACACAAATACACGTAATACACAACATTTTGCTTTCATTAATATTTCGATAACTACTACCCAAGTAAACAATAACTGTAGTGCCTGACATTCGAGTGACGTAACGTATCGTGACGTATCAATGTAATGGGTGCGTTCAGTATCTGATGTTTTTCTCAAATAGTTAATCAGTTGATAAGCCTGCCAGATTGCTGTTTTATTTATTGTTAGGTAATTTATTTATTTTTTGTATTTATTGGACAACGATTGAATTCTAAAAATTAATGTTCAATTTATTTTGTATCCTTTTTTTTTGTTTTTTTTTTCCTAATTTTCGGATACTAGTATTTTGGCCCTTTGAAATTATCATCAATATTTATTTATGTTCATCGTTGCAATGACTGAGATATTGATCGCACTCATTCATAGACCAGGGTAGAAGCCTTTAAAAATAATAAAAAGTGAAATAAAATCGTAGTAGGATGAAACCCATAAGAAAAGGAGGGGAATATTATAGAAATGAAGGGAAAAATAATTTACGGGCGATCTGAGGTCGGGGAGGGGATGGGGGTGAGTTTTTAAGGGTAAAAAACGGTTTTTCTCGATTTCCGGCAAAACTAAAAGTCCTATCGAAAAAAGTCAAATGGCAAAGTTGTAGGTAATAAAAAGATCTAAAACTTTTGTATTTACACTTTTTTCACAAAACTTCAAAATTTATGTGAAAAATTCAAAAAACCAAGTTTTTGGTTTCTTATTTTTATCCTTTACAAATTTTGTTTTTTTTTTAACGAAATTTGGCGAAAACTTACCTTTTTATGACCCAAATACGCTGTAATTTATTTGATTAAAGATATTTATTTTTTAACCTTATTTTGAATTAATATTGAAAAAACACCCTAATTTTCAAACGAAAACTCACCCGTCAAAATATCAGCTTTTTTCAAAAAGTTGGTATGTTTTCTATTCGTTGAAATCTCTACTTTTTGATGGTGAAAAAAAAAATATATGTTACTATAGTAAATCTTCTCAAAAAAAAACATCATTTAATTTCAATCTTTAGGTTACGTTACGTTAAGAATACTATTTTTTAAAGAAAATATTACGATTTTTATGTTTGAGTTGATTGATACAGACAAAAATAGATATAGTAATTACCTTCCTATGCAGATTCGAATTTTTATCGAAAATCGTAATATTTTCTTTGTGTAAAGTGTAAATACAAAAGTTTTAGATCTTTTTATTACCTACAACTTTGCCATTTGACTTTTTTCGATAGGACTTTTAGTTTTGCCGGAAATCGAGAAAACCCGTTTTTTACCCTTAAAAACTCACCCCCCGACCCCCCTCCCCGACCTCAGATCGCCCGTAAATTATTTTTCCCTTCATTTCTATAATATTCCCCTCCTTTTCTAATGGGTTTCATCCTACTGCGATTTTAATTGGTTTTAAAAATTATCGACCCTGGTCTATCATTCATTAAAATTTAACAAAATGTATTGATAGATTTTATGTGTTTACGCAGGTAATTTGATGCTATCTATTATGCCGAATATTTTATTTTTATCACTGTTTTTTGCTTGTGTTTGTTGTTTTATATTTCTTATTATGATTTTGCCTGAGTAACATATTTTTTTTTCTTTTTGTTAGCTAGTGAAATGAAATGAAATGTCTTTATTTTTGTATAGGCCTGCGGGGGCACTTACAAATTGTCAGTTACATTTTTTTTTCTTACACTACCACCGGATCGGAATACGACCTCAACTGAGAAGATCCGGCAAGAAACTCAGCGGGTTTGTCTTTTTTTCTTATTTATATTCATTTTTTTAATATTATTACAATCATGTTTTTTTTACATGGTAATGAAAGTTAGCTCCAGTATCTTGCCTTGCAGTTCAGTAAAAGAGAGCCCTGTTTGGTAAGATACGCTACACTTTGACATTTATTAAATATACCTACTATAGTAATGCATATTATTGCTCAGTCCCAAGCTGTTTTGTCTTCTATGTAATCAGAAATTTTATAATACGCTTTACGGCAAAGTTTAATCTTAATCAATGCTTTGAACTTATTCGTTGATAAATTTCTGATTTCAACAGGAAGTTTATTATAAAAGCGTATACATTGACCCATAAAAGAATTATTAATTTTGTGAAGACGAGTAACATGTGCAGAGAGATTGTGCTTGTTCCTTGTATTTATGTTATGCGTATCACAATGTTTAGCAAAATTATTAATATTTTTCTTAACATACATCAAATTTTCGTATATAAATTGGGATACAACAGTAAGTATATTTATTTCTTTAAATAATTCTTTTAGTGAACATTTCGGACTTAGGTTATAAATGGCTCGTACAGCCCTCTTCTGCAGTATAAAGATAGTTATAATTGTAATAGTCAGCTGATGCGTTGGTGCTCTAAATGTGTTAGTATTAATTTGAATACTTTACTGGTTTACCTTTTTAATTTATTTATACATATTTTATAATATTTATATATATAATTAAATTTAGTCATAAATGTCTGATGACTCTTATTGTTCCTACTTTTCAGCATTTGACTCTGACGTCTCCTATGTTTCCTGTGAGTCTTTAGAATCCTGTTTATTGAATAGTCGACTCGAATCCGTATTTTGCAGCAATGACAAAACTTTGAATGTGTGTCATATTAATGCCCAAAGCATACCGAGTCATTACTCGGAACTTGAAAGCGTCTTTTCGAGCAATCACATTCATGCCATCCTTATTTCAGAAAGCTGGTTAAAACCATCGCTTCAATCGGCGATGTTTTCTTTACCTGGCTTTATCCTCATACGCAATGACCGAACAGGGAAAGGCGGAGGAGGAGTGGCTATTTATTTGCGAGCCTCGATTGCATACAAAACTGTTATAGCTTCACCTTCAACTTACTCCTCGTCCGCCGAATACTTATTTCTGGAGCTTGATGTTAAGGGTATCAAGGTGTTATTGGGTGTAGTGTACTGTCCTCCATCCATTGACTACTTTACTAAACTGGAAAGCATTTTTGATTCTTTTGCATCTGCATATGCTCATTACATAATAATGGGTGACTTTAATACCGACTTATTGAAGGTCTCCTCTCGTAATCAGAAGTTGCGGGCCATGGTAGAATCAGCCAATCTCTCCATACTATCTTTGTCAGCAACTCACCATAATGTTGACACTGATCCTACCTGGATTGACATTATTTTAACAGGTTCACCGGATTACTTTTTAAAGCACGGACAGCTCTCTGCTCCAGGATTCTCGCGCCATGACCTCATTTACTTGTCGTACAAGTGTAAACCTCCAAAACCTGTACCCAAATTTCTAGAACTCGGCAATTTAAGGGGAATAGACACTAGTAAGCTGCTGAGCGACGCCTCTGATATTGATCTGTGTCCTGTGGTTGAAGCGTCTACAATTGATAATCATTATATCATAATTCAATAATTCAATAACGTAATCATTATTCAATAACGCCGTTATTAAATTGTATGACGCTCATGCCCCTGTTCACCGCGTAAGGATAAAGCGTGCTCCAGCTCCCTGGATGTCCAGAGGAATACAAATAGCGATGAGGAAGCGGAATAGGGCTTTCCGTGCTTTCAAAAGAGACCGATCGGATTTAAACTGGGCAAACTTTAAAAAAGCAAGAAATCGATGCAACCAGATGGTACGAACAGCTAAACGCCGCTATTTTCAAGAAAATATTAATAATTCTTCTCCTGCTGATGTGTGGAAATTTCTTCGCTCTCTCGGTTTTTGTAAACCACTAAACTATGGTTGCGGTCCTTCACTCTCTCTTGATTGTATTAATGAACATTTTGTCACTACTTCTATACTGGACCCTGCTACCAGATGTAATACTCAATCTTCTATTGCAGCTATGCAATTACCCTGCATTCCCAAATTTCAATTTTCTCATGTGACACAAGAGGAAGTTCTAAAAGTTATTACATCGATCAAATCAAGGGCCGTTGGGTGTGATGACATTAGTAGGTCTATGGTATATCCGATAGCAAAGTTTTTATTACCAACGATTACCCACATTAATAATCATTCCTTGTTATCGGGTCAATATCCTTCTCTTTGGAAAAAGGCGTTTGTGCGACCTCTTCCTAAAGTTCTTCCTATCCTTCCCTTGCAAACCATTTTCGGCCAATTTGTATACTTCCATTCCTTTCTAAAGTTTTGGAAGCCTGTGTTCATAAGCAAGTCTCCACTTTTGTATGTCAACATAACTTACTGAGCCTGTATCAGTCTGGGTTCCGTTCTCGTCATAGTACTACTACTGCATTGATTAAAGTTACTGATGATTTAAGAAAGGCTATGGATGACAGAAAGGTTACAGTAGTGGTGCTAATTGACTTTTCTAACGCTTTTAACACAGTCGACCATGAAATTCTCCTGTCCATTCTTTCATATCTGAATTTTAACCCAACTGCCCTTCAGTGGTTTTCTTCATATCTTCGCGATCGTCAGCAGGCAGTCCGCTTAGAGTTGAATTCTTTAATACGATTTTTTTTAACGGTGCATGTAAATTAAACGTATCTAGAACTATGCTATTAAAAGTCATAACCATATCATTCACATCTGGAAATGATGAGATAACGTCCCACTTGATAGTATTAACAGATTGTTGAAAAAGACTCATATCGATATCCTTTAATGGTCTGACTTCAATATATCTAGCTGTCGGGCGAGGTTTAAGGAAGTTAAGATCACAAGTAATCATAGCATGCCTACTCAAATCTTTGATATGGTCTACTTTTATACGTGATACCGGCGCATCGGCGCACAGTACATCAATAAGAGTTTCGCTAGTATCGGTGAAATGTGTTGGTTCCTCGACGTATTGCAATAAATTATTAGACCTGAGAAAGGCAGAAAACAACTTGACCCCTGCAGTACCTTTACGTAATACGTCAATATTAAAGTCGCCCAATAGCACTATATGATCGTACCCACCAAAACTGCAAAGCGACTCACTTATCGCATCGAGAAATGTCTGTGCATTTAACCATGGCGGCCTGTAAGCAGTTCCAACTAGAAGTGCTTTGCCGTAGATGTTAATACGCAACCACATTTGCTCCACCATGGGGCAGATATGATGCCGAAGTATTCGCGTCGTTAGGTGGTCTCTCAGATAAAAACCTATTCCTCCCCCTCGAGCACGTATTTCGGCCGGCCGAGGAATATGACGCAGTCGGTAACCCAGTATGAAAGGCGCACATCCCTCTTCTCCTGCACGAAGCCATGTTTCGTTGACGGCCATAATATCCACCTCGCGCTGCTTGACAGCCACTATAAACTCTTCATGTCTGTTACCGAGAGAGCCAGGGTTTAGGAAACCAATTGTAAATTTATTTAGGTTAATCAATAATTAGAAAAAAAGGTTCCGATTAGGACAGAAATAAATAATATTTTATAACATCTTAGAAATAGGGTAAAATATGGAGTAAATTGAGAATAATCAAACCAGAAATTAAGACTAAGGATTATTAATTGTCTGATGGGGGGCGACATTATAATCTTTATCATGCACTTTATGCTGCAACACATATATTTGTACGTATATAACACAAAGTAATAATAATAATAATAATAATAATAATAATAATAATAAAGGCCCCTCAAAGGCTAACTCCACGTCCGGCATGACCACCGATGCCACGTGAGGGGCGGACATTGGAAACTCTTAAGAGTTAGATACAACCCAATGACTAACGGAGCTCTAGTGACCTTCAAATATGGAGAGACAATTTAGTAATGATACATTTGGGCCGCTGCCTGGGGGTGATCGCCGGGGCACGTCTGGAGCTGACGCTGGACGTGACAGCATGCAGACCGTCAGCGACTCTTCGCTGAACAGGCGGGCGAGAGTCGGGGGACCCGAAAATACTACAGCCGATCAACGGGGTGGGGAGGGGACAGATGGTGCTTTGCAGAGTAGGGCTTCGCCCACAGACTCTGTCGGCTCATCTGTATCGACCACAAATTACGCAGTTAGTGACGACAGAAGAAGAAAGTGGTCAATAAAAGAACAAGAAGAATTAATGTTTTGTTATTTTAAGGCTAGATTAGACGGGCCAGGATATATAGATAGATTACATAAACTTTTTACTGAGAGAAACCCTAGGAACCCAAAAATTCATAAATTTAATGGTAACACTTTATCGAATCAAGCTCGTAGAATTATAAAACAGAATGTTATATCACAAGAATTACTGGATCGTATAAAAAAACATGCAGAAGGCATAATAGACACGGTAGAAAACTTAGACGAAAATGTAATAGCAGAAGAAACCACTACTTTATCTACTCATCCGGATACCATTACATCCGCCACACATCACATAGATTACTCAATAGAACAGATACAAAATATAGATCAACTTTCACGAAATATTGAAGTAAATGAAGATCAGGATCCTCTTATTTTAAATTTCCTACAAATGTTAAGTGAAACTAAAGAAACTACTATTGAAGAGCGGCAACTTCTACCGAAAGCGAAAATAAATAAGCGTTTCATAGAAAATCTTTGCAAACTAAATAAATTTCTACCTAATATACTGGCAACTCATAACTCTTTACGGGATATAAACAACATTATTTACGCAGCTGCTAAAACACAAATAATAATTAATAATCAAATACCATATACACCTAAAAATACTTTTAAAAATAAATCTGATCCACCATGGAAAAAAAGAATACAAATAAAAATAGAAAAGTATAGGACAGAATTAGGGCAATTGATAGAAATAAGTAAAGGAATCAAAACACGTAGGATGACAAAAATTAAAGATAAATTATATAGGCAATACAACATTCAAAATGATAATGAACATAGAAATATAGAAGAAATATTAAAACAAAAGATTAAAGCGTTAGCTGGTAGGATAAAAAGATATGAAGATATATTTATTTATTTATTTATTTTATACTTTATTATACCTTACAATTTTGGTACAAAAGGCGGACTTAATGCTAGGAGCATTCTCTACCAGTCAACCTTTAGGCTAAACAGAAAACATACAAGGCGGCATTATTAAACAATGCTATATAAGAAATTATAGGATAATTATAAATATAAACATACATATGAAATACTAGGATAGTACCTAAATATAATAAAAATAAACAAACATATTCTCAAGAAGTGGAAGAATAATTGTCCTTATACATATATATCACAAATCCAAAGGTATAGGTATACATATACAGATTAGTCCTAGGAGAGTAATTTTAGAAAATAAGATTTAACTTTCATTTTGAAAGTCTGTCTGCTGCATGCTTTACGTAAATCATCTGGGAGGGAATTCCAAAGCCGGGATGTGTGAATGGCAAATGAGTTGGACAAGAAACCGGAACGATGAAGGGGAATCGTTAATACGAGAGAATTAGAAGAACGCAGATTACGCTCATGAGAATCACACAGGTACTGAAACTTTTGTTTCAGGTACTCTGGAGTGGACGTTTGAAAAAGAATAGAGAAAAGAGTGGAAAGTAATCTAACCTGTCTACGCTGGCGAATAGGAAGCCATTCAAGTTGGCGACGATAGGAACTAATGTGATCAAATTTGCGTAAACAGAAGATGAATCTAATGGCGTAGTTAATTAATCGTTCCAACTTATTGAGATGCTCTTCACCAATGTCAGTACAACATACATCAGCATAATCGATAATTGGTAAAATGAGAGCCTGTACAAGAGTGACTTTTACTTTAGACGGGAGAAAGTTCCGAAGCCGATTCAGGGTGCGTAGTTTCGCAAAAACGGAACGACTGATCTCGCTCACGTGGTTAGTCCAGCTTAGGTTACAGTCTAAATATAAACCGAGGTTATTGATGCAAGATTGAAAAGGTATAATAGCACCTCCAAACGTAACAGGTGAGACTGAAGCGAAATCTAATAAGGCCAACTGCCGCGAACTACCAATCACAATAGCCTGGCACTTAGAGGGGTTAACTGGGATGCCATACTTATGAGACCAGAGCCTAACGCTGTCCAGATTAAAATTAATAGTGCGTACAGTATCGTTAATATTACTAATATTACCTTGTGCATAAATTTGAAGATCGTCAGCATACAAATGGTAAGAGCAACTGAGAGAAAGAGTTAGGAAATTGATATAGAGAGAGAAGAGTAAAGGAGACAAGATTCCGCCCTGAGGGACGCCGTTAGTAAGACAGCACCAGTTTGACTGTTGGCGATCAACCCGAACTGCTTGCTGGCGGCCTTGAAGGTAAGATGAGAACCAATTTAGTGCCGTAGGTGAAAGGTTGTAATATTGAAGGGCGGTAAGGAGGATGTCGTGATTCACCATGTTAAAAGCATTAGAAAAATCTATGAGGACAAGAACTGTGATCAATTTGTCCTCCATACCGTCGCGAATATCTTCAATAACTTTAAGAAGAGCCGTTGTCGTGCTATGGCCTGGTCGAAAGCCTGACTGAAAAGGACTAAGAAGATTATTATTGAAGATGAATGAGGAGACTTGTTTATGCACAGCGGCTTCAAGAATTTTTGAAAGAAATGGTAGTATAGAAATAGGTCTAAAGTTATTAAGATTATGTGGAATAGGTACTTTAGGAAGTGGGATCACATAGGCCATTCGCCATATAGAAGGAAAAACGCCAGTAGACATGGAAGTATTAATGATGTGCGTAATAATTTGAAGTAAATATGGAAGTATAGGAATAATCATTGATCTGCTGACATCGTCATTACCGACTGCTTTGGAATGGATAGAAGAAAATATTTTGAAGATTTCGTCCACGGTGACTGGAGAGAAAAAGAACTTTTGTGTATTGAGCTGTGTCATTGAAGAAATTTCTGAGATAGTCTGAGATTTAACTTCAGAGCAAAGAGAAGAGGAAGAAGAAAAATGCATATTTAATTCATTCAGAGGAAAGGATATTTCAGGACTCCTGTGACACTTACCAAGACCCAGTGAATTTAGGAATTTCCATAAATCGGCAGAAGAGTTGTTGGATACCTGTTCGAAAAAGTAAGTGCGTTTAGCTGCTCTTACCATTTGATTACAGCGATTACGTGCAATCTTATAGTGGTATATAAATAGTAGAAAGGAACAAAATACACTATTCACTGAAAATGAACACAAATTATACAGAAGTTTAGGTGGAAATAGTTTCAAAGACATTAAATTGCCCGATAAAGAAGTAGTAGAAGAATTTTGGTCGTCTATACTGTCAAATCCTGTACATTTTAATAGTAAAGCTAAATGGATTAAGGAAGTAGAACTGTCATCTAGTGAAATAAACGGTATAGACATAAAAGAAATTACAGAAGAACATATAAAACTTGCAGTTAAAAAACTACTGAATTGGAAAACGCCAGGAATAGACAAAATACAGAATTATTATTTAAAATATCTTACCAGTGTACACAGTTACCTAGGTCCTATATACACCAAAATAGTTACAGACAAGGACACATTAGAGGAGTGGTTCACAACAGGACAGGTTATTTTAATACCAAAAAATGAACAAACTGAAGATCCAAAAAACTGGAGACCTATTGCATGCCTGCCCACAATGTATAAATTACTAAGCTCTGTTTTGTCCAATATTTTATACGATCACTGTCATCAAAACAATATTATAGCAATAGAACAACGTGGTTGTCGACGGGGAGCTAGAGGATGCAAGGATCATCTCATGGTAAACAAGGCTATATTAGAGGATGCACACCAGTCCCAGAAGAATTTGAGCATGGCATGGATAGACTACCAAAAAGCATTTGATAGTGTACCACATGAATGGCTTATTAAGGTATTGGATGTCTATAAATGCCCACCTATTATCAAACAATTCCTAGAACTGGTTATGCCGACGTGGAGAGTAATAATGACTGCTCGGGGTACGCAAAACTCGTTAACTACTGAACCGATTCAAGTAAGACGAGGAATATTTCAAGGGGATTCACTGTCACCTTTATTATTCTGTTTAGCAATCAATCCCCTTTCATTTGTTTTAAACAAATACCAAATGAAAGGGTATAAACTTAAAGATAGTCTCTGGATCAATCACTTGTTGTACATGGACGACCTAAAGTTATATGCAAATAATAGACACCATTTAAAAGTATTGTTAGATAGTGTAGAAATATTTACAAAGGACATAGGAATGAGGTTTGGCTTAGACAAATGTAATACAATACACATTAGCTCAGGACATAGAGATAAAGTTACAGGGGAGGGTCATATACTTTTAGAAGGTGAAATAATAAAACAACTTGCGATAGAAGATAAATACAAATATTTAGGAATACATGAGTCAGGAAAAATTGAACATAGCATAGTTAGAGACCAGATTATTAAAGAATACTTTAAAAGAATAAAAAAACTAATCAACACTCATCTCAACTCGCGAAATTTAATAAAAGGCATAAATACCTACGCCATTCCGGTTTTATTATATTCCTTTGGTGTTATAAACTATAAAAATAGTGATTTAAAGAAAATAGATACAAAAACAAGAAAACTACTAGCAATGAAAAAAGCACACCAACAAAAAGCAGAAGTAGAATAATAATAATAATAATAATAAAATACTTTATTGCCCGAAAATAAAAACATAAAATCCTTAACTTAACAAATTACAAAAAAGAGAAAAAAAACATAGATAACAATACACAAAAAATAAACAAAATTATATCCTTAACGAGGGCAAAGGAAGTGGCTCAGCATTTTGCTAATACGAGATCTTGATCCCGTATAGCGCTGTTTTTCAGCCACTCCCTATTCCCTGAGATGTTATGCGGGAGAGTTTGTGAGCACCCCAATCCCGGCCGATCAAACGAAAATCAAGTAGAAAATGCAAAATAGTTGTTAATGTTGAAAATGTAAATAATAATAATAGAAAGATTATACTTACCAGTAACTCAGGGTGGAAGAGGTTTAGTGAACGTTGAATACATGTGTAGGGACACAAACAGTTCCACGAATCAAGTGCAATGTGCATTGTCAGCAATGGCGATCGCATTCGCCTGGCTCGTGGGAAGGCTGTGTTACCAGTCTGCTCCCCGCCCCTAACGCGTATGTACTTACCTTGGGTGGCTGAAATAAATAATTGTTACTGTGAAACATCTTTAATTTAATTCCGTGCAATCATAGACTCTTCATACACACAGTAGCCTATAATTGGTGACCCCCGACAAGTGAACATTAACGTTAATAGATCAATAAATAACTTTTTGTGAAGTAAAATTGTGAACAGTGCAAAAAGATGGAATCTACCAGCAAGGCGTCGGCGGCGGAGTGTAAAGATATTACCTACGGCACCTTGGGAGCAGTCTCACTTACTTCGAGGATTCCAGAATTTTGGACCGATTATCCTCGCGTGTGGTTCGCTAGAACCGAAGCTATTCTAGCACCACAGAAACTAGGAGATTCAGTCAATTTTGATATAATTTTGTCAAAATTAAATAAAGAAACTATCGGCGAGATAACCGATATAATATTGGATCCTCCTGAAGGCCAGAAATGTGCAGCATTGAAAAATAGGCTACTAGAAATATATGAAGACACGGCGAACCTGAAAATAAAGAAATTATTAAGAGACATGGACTTGGGCGACCAAAAGCCTTCTCAACTATTGCGTAAGATGAAGGATTTGGCTAAGAAGAATTTCCCAGACGATACAGTAAGAATACTGTGGGAGGAGCACTTACCATCACAAGTTCGAGCTGTATTAGCGGTTAGCAAGTCTACGGATTTAGAAGAATTGGCAGCCGTAGCTGACAACGTCTTGGAGGCTACCAAACCTTTGCAATTAGCTACAGTTACCCAGCGGCAGTCTAGAATGGATAACGCAGATATTGCCATGATCAAGGCTGAAATCGCGAAACTGAACACTAAACTCGAGCAGCTGCAGCGTGGGAGACCTGAAATCGGCAGTGGTAGACGAAGTCACTCGCAGACCAGGCAACCTAGTTCTTCAAGCAAGCGTAACAAGCAAAATTGGCTTTGCTTTTACCATTACAAGTACCATGAAAAGGCACACAAATGCATTAAACCCTGTGCCTGGAAGGGGCCATCTACTTCTACGCCAGGATCTTCGGAAAACTAACGGCAGGCACACAGGATCTCGGAGACATCTGTGAAATACGGCCTTGTTCTCGTCTTCGTGTTACGGACTATAATAGCGGTTATACCTTTTTAGTGGACACCGGTGCAAACGTTTCCGTCTTACCAGTGATAAAAAAATACAGAGCGGTAGAAAATACGCGGTATAAACTTTATGCGGCAAACGGAACTGAAATAAAAACTTACGGAACCAAATCGTTAGTGTTAGATTTAAAGTTACGTCGTCCTTATCGTTGGGATTTTATCATAGCGGACATTAAGCAGCCCATATTAGGTATAGACTTCCTTACGTTTCACAAGTTATTAGTGGATGTGAGTGCCCGACGGCTGATTGACAAGGTAACAAATATTAATACTTTAGCATGTGTCAGTAACGTTATTCAACCTGCTATTAATACAATTCGTGATAGTCACCCTTATCATAAATTATTAAGTAAATACCAGGATATTACTAGACCAGTCTCGTATAATGATGTTAAGGCTCAACATAATATTTTGCATTATATTGAGACCACTGGTCCGCCTGTATTTGCTAGAGCACGTCCTTTACCGCCCGATCGGTACCGAAAAGTAAAGGAAGAATTTAAGGTTATGCAGGAATTAGGGATATGTCGTCCTTCTAAAAGCCCATGGGCAAGCCCTTTGCACATTGTTCCCAAAAAGAATGATGAACTGAGACCATGTGGTGATTATAGACAATTAAACAGTATAACTAAGCCTGATAGGTACCCTATACCTAGACTTCATGATTTTACATTTATTTTGGCCGGAAAGAAAATATTTTCCAAATTAGACATAAATAGAGCTTATCATTGTATACCTATTGCTCCAGAGGATATAGAAAAAACTGCAATTATAACACCATTTGGACTTTTTGAATTTCTTCGTATGAGTTTTGGTTTGCGTAACAGCGCCCAAACTTTTCAAAGGTTTATGAATAATACAGTGTTAGAAGGTTTAGATTTTCTTTTTTGTTATTTGGATGATGTCATTATTGCAAGTAATAATGAACAACAGCATACTGAACACCTTGAAACTATTTTTAAAAGGTTTAGTACATAGATTTATTTCCAGGAAGCGTAAAATACTTTTTAAAAAATACAATTTTAATAAGTGAACTGATTTATTTGGTTGTTCGCGATCGACTGACTATATTTCACATGGAAAAAATACAGAATAATTTTAAAGAATGCGCAAAGTTTGCGATTCACACGCTACAGGTTCTGTGAAGTACAGGTGTTAAAAAGTTATGAAATAGTGAATACAGACCCGGAGGTCGATGTGGGTGGTATAACTCCTCCCTCCGCAAGTTCGAGATTATCTTGGGAAAGATTCTCTCGAACCCTTGTACAATTAGACAGTTTCTTAATTTTATTCTTAAATACTAAGATTACAAAGCATATAATTATAATAATGATTAATACAATAAATCTTATGTTAACACTTTCACTTGGGTAGTCTTTATAGTCACTTATTTCTTCATGTCTATTCTTCTGTAGTAAGTAGTTGAGGGTCTGGATATCACCAAGGTCGATTCCATTAAGATTGACGGGTTTTCTCCAGCTGTCCGATGAGTTGGTTGCTATCTTAGGTAAGTTCACAATAGGGATACTTGTGAAGGTTACCTCCTTCCCTTGACTTTCATGCTTCTTTAGGTTAAAGTCATTTATCTTTATGCGGCAGTCGTCATCAATAGTTAGCAGGTAAGTACCCTGGATAGTATCTTGGGTAACCTCATTGTCGCAGTATTGGGTAAGCAGCGTCTCGATTTTAGCATAGACTGTCCAACGGCTGGGCTGCACCAGGTCCACTCTTACGTCGTCGAGGATAACAGGAACTGGATGACAGCTTGATGTATTTGTGGCAAAGGTCATTAAGGCGGTCGTACAATCATCTTTAATTAATGGTGAAGTGTCTCTTTCAGAACATAGAAAACGATATTCGTCAATTTCACGGCATGAATGGGAGAGTGGCATAGCTTTCAACCCTCTCACAAGGACGTAAGGATATTTAGGTAAAATAAGGGAGGTGAAGTCACGGCTTTTGTCAAGGACAGGTAAAGGTATTAATTTAAAATAATTATAAACTTCATTTGTAATTAAGGGAATTTGCATAATTATTTTTATCTGATTTTGTTTCATATAAGCTCTTATCGCTAAGCTTTGCTCTATTTTTACAAGGTTTTCAAAATTTGCTGGAAATACTAATTTTTCACTTAATTCAATTTGTTTAAGTAAAGATAATATTTCATCTGTATCTATAAATGATCCATGTAACATTTTAATGTTTGCAAAGGCAATAGCTGTTTCAACTTCATTCAGCCTTATATAGAGCGTTTGAAAATTATGTAAAAATATATTATAAATGTGAATAATTTTATGACTAATTTGTGTCTCTTTCGGTTCATTTAAATCGCGGGTAATATTTCGGATACTCTCGTCTATCTGAATGAAATTGTTTTTCGTAGTATTAGCTACTTTTGTAAAAGAACTCAACATTTCGGAAATTATAGTGACTTTCATTGATAATGCATTTTGTTTTGTACTTATTTCCTGAATTAACTTTTCTTACATCACAGCATCGTCATTGTCAAGATTACCTGTTATTGTCTTAATTAATGTACCCAAAGGATTCAATAAACCGCGCTTTACTCTACTTGATGGAATCAACTGCTTGTATTTTTCTATAGTTATATTCATAATGAAGTCGGTTTGGGATTCTACTTCACTAAAATCTAAATCAAAGGCTTGTGAATTGTAACAATTTTTAGCTTGTTCTTTGAGTAACATATACCTATTAATATTTAATTCTAACTCTTCGTACATAAACTTAAAATCTAATATCTTAATGACAGTCCAACTGTCGTAACTACTACATCCGTCGAGGCAGTTTCCTGAAAATTTTCAGTTTGGGCGGCTTCAGTGTTAATATTTTCCGCCTGCGCGATATCGTCCGAGTAAACCCGAAGTTATTTTGAGGGACAGCAGGACGAAAATTACTTTGTGGCATACCGAATCGGAAATTATTTTGCGGAATGCCAAATCGAAAATTACTATTCGGCATCGAATTAAAAACTGGCTTAATATTTTCGTTTAGATTTAAGGGTTTATGTGGGTTTTGAACATTATATAATTTATTTTTGGCCTCGTACTGAAATTTAAAGTTAACCTCTTCAGTTACTATCATTTTTGCGGCCTTGAGACCTTCATCAGAGAGCCGATTGACTTTTGCTAATAACGAACTTCTAACACCCTGAATTCTATGGCAAAACTGAATGTATGACTCCCCGGATTTTAACTTTAAATTTTCAAGCTCGATAGCTATGCATTCTTCTGAACGAGGATCTCCGAAATGTTGTGTTAGTAATAATTTTAATTCTTCATATGATGTTACGTTAGGGTTATCGCTTAATAATGCTGCAGCTCTACCTGTCAGTCTGCTCGATATTACATGGAAAAGATATAGTTCCTGCTGTAAGTTACCCCTAATCCTACTACCATTCACTACGTATTCGCATTTGGATAAAAATAGATTTAATAAGTTTTCCTCACCATCATATTTCGGGATGATGGTTAAGGTTTCCTTAGGAATAGCTTTAATCTCCATTATTTGTATTATATAGCTATTTAACTAAAATTAATTAAGTATTATAATTTACCGATTTTGTGTAAACTAAAATATAAATGCTAAAAATGTACCTAAATGTAAAACTAAAATGATTTACCGATTCTGTGTAAATCAGAAAGTAAATTTAATTAACACCTAATGTTTAATTTTAACACATTTAATAAAACACACATAAAACAAATTTTAAACACAAATTTACCAATTTTGGTGTAAATATGCGAGCAAAATCAGAAAAAATATTACGACAATTTTGGGTCGTAAGGAAAGACACAGGAATAAACAGGAAGTGAAAAGGTTTACTCACTGGTTACCGCTCAATCCCATGTTCCTCGTGAGTCGATCACCACCAAGTTCAGTTCCACTTCACACACTTCACCATAAAATCTTATTTATTTGGTCAAGGTCCACCGCGTCCGCGTAAAGCCGGCTTTCGATTTTCGGAAAATTGCGATGGATCCTACCGGCTGCGCCAGATTTATTTCCAGGAAGCGTAAAATACTTTTTAAAAAATACAATTTTAATAAGTGAACTGATTTATTTGGTTGTTCGCGATCGACTGACTATATTTCACATGGAAAAAATACAGAATAATTTTAAAGAATGCGCAAAGTTTGCGATTCACACGCTACAGGTTCTGTGAAGTACAGGTGTTAAAAAGTTATGAAATAGTGAATACAGACCCGGAGGTCGATGTGGGTGGTATAACTACATTCGGTATTGTTGGTTTATTTCGAATGTCTTGCAAAAATTAATTAAAATTTATGACTAGTGCAGGTGGCACTCATTAAATTGTTTTGAACCTTTTTACACGTGCAAACCCCACCTGCAAACAAAGTTTATAAAACCACTCGTCTCATTTTATTTTTTCTTACTTCGCTAATCGATCTGATAGAGAACAGACGTATCCCTTCATAGTTTAAATTTGAAAATATAATTTAACAAGTATTTAAATTATAAAATACGTTTTATTTACGCCCTTAACCGAATTTCCTATAGGTTATGGGCCCAGTATTGTCCTATAACAGTGCGCGTTTAAGTTTAAAGTTTTTTTTTTTTTGGCGTCATGGAGAGCTCCAAAATTAAAAGAAATATCAAACCTTTCGACGGGGAAAAGTACAGTATCTGGAAGTTTCGAGTGCGAGCTTTGCTTAGTGAACTGGACGTATTAAAGGTTGTCGACGTCGATCCGATCATACGTTGCAGCGAGTGGGAGAAAAATAATCGGATTGCGAAAAGCATTATTGTCGAATATTTAAGCGATTCGTATCTCGGTTTTGCCAAGGAGGAGAGTTCTGCGAGGGATATTTTTAACAGCTTAGGTTCTCTATATGAACGAAAGAGTATCGCGACTCAGTTAGCTTTACGAAAAAAACTGTTGGCATTAAAACTAAATAATGACGTGCCTCTCATAAAACACTTTGCCATTTTTGATGACATGATCGCTGAATTATTTGCTTGTGGTGCGAAATTGGAGGAAACTGATAAAGTCGCCCATTTATTTTTGACTCTACCTTCAACATACGACTGAGTTGTGACTGCGATTGAAACATTATCGGAGGATAATTTAACATTGGCTTTTGTAAAAACACGACTTTTGGACCACGAAGTTAAATTAAAGAACGAGTCTAGTGACACAAGCCTAAAGATACTACAAGCTGAGAAGAAAGTTGATACTTTTCGAAAAAGAAAATTTGAAAGCTGCCCACAGAATTATAATTTTCAAAAATCTAACTTCAAATCAAAAAGGAAGCATTTTTATGTAAAGTGTCATCATTGTGGACGCAAGGGTCACGTTAAAAACGACTGTTATTATTTTAAGCGATTGAAGTCACATAGCACTAACCAACGGGAGAGAACAATCCAGGCTATTGAGACTAACGATCCGTCCACCAGCCACTCAAGTTTCGCTTTCTTCCTTTACTTTTCGGTACCGATCGGGCGGTAAAGGACGTGCTCTAGCAAATACAGGCGGACCAGTGGTCTCAATATAATGCAAAATATTATGTTGAGCCTTAACATCATTATACGAGACTGGTCTAGTAATATCCTGGTATTTACTTAATAATTTATGATAAGGGTGACTATCACGAATTGTATTAATAGCAGGTTGAATAACGTTACTGACACATGCTAAAGTATTAATATTTGTTACCTTGTCAATCAGCCGTCGGGCACTCACATCCACTAATAACTTGTGAAACGTAAGGAAGTCTATACCTAATATGGGCTGCTTAATGTCCGCTATGATAAAATCCCAACGATAAGGACGACGTAACTTTAAATCTAACACTAACGATTTGGTTCCGTAAGTTTTTATTTCAGTTCCGTTTGCCGCATAAAGTTTATACCGCGTATTTTCTACCGCTCTGTATTTTTTTATCACTGGTAAGACGGAAACGTTTGCACCGGTGTCCACTAAAAAGGTATAACCGCTATTATAGTCCGTAACACGAAGACGAGAACAAGGCCGTATTTCACAGATGTCTCCGAGATCCTGTGTGCCTGCCGTTAGTTTTCCGAAGATCCTGGCGTAGAAGTAGATGGCCCCTTCCAGGCACAGGGTTTAATGCATTTGTGTGCCTTTTCATGGTACTTGTAATGGTAAAAGCAAAGCCAATTTTGCTTGTTACGCTTGCTTGAAGAACTAGGTTGCCTGGTCTGCGAGTGACTTCGTCTACCACTGCCGATTTCAGGTCTCCCACGCTGCAGCTGCTCGAGTTTAGTGTTCAGTTTCGCGATTTCAGCCTTGATCATGGCAATATCTGCGTTATCCATAGGTTAGGTTAGGTTTTTTTTTTTTTTTTTTTTTTGTTTTAACGTGATCCCTCTGACGTGATCAGAGACCTTTATTTCTGGGGTAGCATTTACACGGGTGGGTTAAGTTTGTACTATATTTATCTATTTATTCCTATTTATTGTTCTACTTGATACTTTTTCACAATATTCTATAATTTTATTCCTAATTTTACTGTCCCTAATTAATTTACTTATGTTGTTTTCATTTATATCACTCCCAAGGTGCTGCTCGGCCTCCAGTCTTTCCGGGGCAGAGACCGGACAGTCGAATAAAATATGTGCAACGGTTTCTTCCTTGTCGGGGTCGCAGATACACGATGGGCTCTCCTTACACTTGAAGCGGTGTAGGTATTGGGAGAACCCACCGTGCCCCGTCATTATCTGCGACAGAAGACCGTTGCATTCGATCCGTCGTGCGAAGTTGTACGCGGCCTGGGCGTTGGGAAGAAACATCTTGGTGACAGAAGCCGTTTCCCCGGCTCTGTATCTCCGATCCCATTCGTCTAGCGAGTCTGAACGAATTAGGCGCTTTACGAATGAGACCGGGACAAGGTCGTAATCCGGCTTCTTCTTACCCTTTTTTGTTTCTTCCTTGGCCAGATGGTCGGCCCACTCATTCCCCTCCAGCCCTGCGTGCGCCTTGATCCAGAACAGAGATATTTCTCTGTTCTGGTTCCTGATGTTAAGAATATTCTGGCGAGCCTCTACTGCAAGGGGGTGGAGGGAATGAGGGTTGGTGACCGCCTCCAGAGCTGACCTGGAGTCGCTGTATATCCCTACGCTGGAGTGTTTGCTCTTCAAGGCCTCCTTGGTTGCCGAACATATGGCCAAGAGTTCAGCCTGGTAGACCGTGCAGTACGATGCCAGCTTATGGCCCACAGGTTTGGTCTCGGCTACGCTATTCCAAAAGGATAGCGCGGCCCCGACTCCATCCTGGGTCCTGCTGCCATCGGTAAAGATCCTAACTGCCTGTGTATTATGGTTTTCCACCTCCTGTCGGTCTACCAGACTTTTGAACTCCAGGCACATATGGGTTGCCGGGTGTGGAGTTTTGGTGTACCGCACCATTTGCTCAACCTCTCGGTCCTTTAGCTCTGGCCTGGCCACCCCCCGCTTGGCCTCATAGAGAGCTGCTGCTTCTCGTATTCTGATATCGAGGGGTAATAGTCCAGCCAGAGCCAAGGCCGAGTTCAGGGAGACTGTGCGGTATGCCTTGGTCAGCTTTTGAGCAAACACTCTTTGGACCGCGTTCAGTTGTTTTTGGACTCCGATCTTTCTGGAGGCGGATGCCCAGGCGCCAGCCGCGTATGTGATGACGGGCTCGACCGCCGCGACATAGATGGCCCTTATCACTTCTGGATGGAGACCCCAGCTAACACGAGCGGCTCTGGCGAGCTGTTTATAGATGTTCAAGGCTTTCTTGCAGACATTTGCAACGTGCTTGTTAAAAGTGAGTTTGTTGTCGATGGTGACGCCCAAAATTTTAATTTCATTTGACATTTTAATGTCAACTCCACCCATGCTCAGCAGTGGCGTGTCGTACTTTAATTTCTTGGTTAAAACCATGGCACAGGTTTTATGAGGTGCGAACTTCAGTTTGTTTCGGACACCCCACTCCTGAACATAGGTGAGAGCGGTGTTAGCTCTTCTTTGGATCTCTAATGCCGTATCACCATCGAACAACAATACCACGTCGTCTGCAAACGCCTGGCAATACTCGCCTCGGCTCGCCATATCCTTTAGCAGGGGGTCTAGAAGGAGGTTCCATAAAATAGGACCACCTATCGAGCCCTGCACACAGCCCTTTGTGGTCCGCTTTGTGTATTCGCCGCCGGCATATAGTACACTAACCCTACGATCCTCCAAATAGCTTCCCACTACCCGTCTTAGGTTTGTGGGGCATCTCTCCTCCGCTAATCGTACCTTTATGGCTGGCCACCATGCGCTGTCGAAGGCTCCCTCTATGTCCAAGGATACTAGGGTGACGATTTTCTTTTCGCGCAGTTTCTTATTAATGTGCTGTATCAGGTCATAGAGGGAGTCCTCGGTGCTCTTTTGGGGCATAAAGCCATATTGGCGGTGGCTGATTCGCGGGATGAGATGCCATTTTATTCTTCCTATGAGCATTTTCTCGAATATTTTTCCTAAGACGGGTAGTAGGCCTATGGGTCGGTAAGATTTCGGGTCAGTGTAGTCCTTCTTTCCCGGCTTCCTAAGTGCGACAACTGTGGCCTCCTTCCATAGAATTGGGAAGTATCCTAAAGATAGGCACTTATTAAATAGTGCCAGGACAAGCTCGGGGTCCTGATCGATGGAGTGGCCACAGATGTCTGCCGTGAAGCCATCACTCCCGGGGGCCTTCTTCGGGTTGAAGCTGTCCACCGCAGTTTTTAGCTCAAATAGGGTAAATGGCGGGTCATGTTCACCATGATCCGATTCATTTGCAAGCCTAGCCGCTTCTCTCGTTTTGCGGTGGACAGCGTCATCCCGATTCTGCGAGTCCTCGGGATAGAAGACGTCGGCGAGTATTTTCGCGGAGGCATTGGGATCATTCGCGTCTCCGTTTCTCACCAAGGGTAAGTCTTCGCACCTCTTGGTTGTTCTGGCAATCACCCGATAAATACCTTCCCAAAGGCCCTCCCTGTTCTGTTTCCCACAAAACTCTACCCAGCTTCTCGTTTGAGCACTTTTCGCTGCATTTTCATATATATCTTTTGCTTGCAGGTACTCATCCACGACTTTTGCTCTTCGGATCGTCGCCGCGCATCGGATCCTGCGCTTCCGCGTCACGACCTCTTTCTTGAGGGCGACGAGTTCCTCAGACCACCACGGTAAGGTAAGTTTTTGTTTTTCCTTTTTTAAGGGAACAGTATCAAGGCACGCATCTTTGATAATTTGGCTAAAATTTTGTATTTTTGCTTCCAAATCTGATTTGTTGTTAATGTTTCTGATTGTTTCTAGATTTAATCCATTTTCTACTTTTAATTGGCCCAGTTTCTCACGAAACTGGGTCCAATTTGCCTTTTTTGTGTTGTAAATTCTAGTCGTGCACTTGATACTGTTCCCTTTTGCTTTCTGTAGTAGTATTTTGAAGATAATACCGTTGTGGTCTGAGCTCGTCATTCCCTCGTCCACTGTCCAGTCCTCTACGCGGCCCCAAAGATCCGAAGAACATGCAGTTACGTCAACGTGGCTGGTGTACGCCTTACCCCCTCGAATTGTGTCATAAGTAAGGGGGTATCACCGTGGTTGAGTACCTGCAAGCCCATTTCTTCTAATGCACCCGCCATCTCCTCTCCTCTGTGGTCAACTATGTTGCTGCCCCACCACAGGTTTTTGGAGTTTGTGTCCCCCCCGATGATTGTATTTTTGGGTCCTACCTCGGCGACTATCAGTCTTAACTGCTCCAGGTATGGCTCTATGGGCTGGTCTGGCTCAAAGTAGAAGGACACTACGTTGAGGTCCCAGGCGCTGGTTTGGATTCTCACCACAACGATGTTATTTGTGGTGAGTTGCGGGTACTGTACGACTGTAAGCTCTTTATCAAAGACTGCGATTGCGGCCTTTACAGTCCCATCTCCTTGTCCAGCGCTCTGGTAAATCCTGACCCCTCCGTAGTCCTTCATACTTTTCGACCGACCCACGTATGGCTCCTGGAGCAGTGCAAGCGCCACGCTGTTTCGGGTGGACTCATTAATTTCGTCTGTGGCTAAGGCTTTCCTTTGTAGGTTGGCCTGGGCCACGGCCGTGTGGTGTCGGTCTTGTGAATAGCACCACTCCCTCTCTTCCCGTGGATGTCTTAAGAGGCGACTAAGGGACCTTGAACCAGGTGATGGGCAGCAGCATCACCCTGTGAATTTAAAACTTACTGCGGTCACCAACACGCACAGCCAAGCGCGGTGACTACGGCAAAAACCCCCTAATGGCAGCTCAACCGAAACCATGGCCCCCAGTCCCCGGCAGCCCCGCTATTCCTGGCTATGGTAGCGGTCACGGTTACGGCGGGGCAGGGGGTGCTAAGAATCTCCGGCAGAGATCGAGCTACCACAACCGACGACTTCTGCACCTGGCAACATATAACACCAGGACTCTGAGGAATGATGAGAAGATATATGAGCTGGAAGAAGAGGTAGACAAGCTTAACTGGAGTATTATAGGATTATCTGAAGTCCGAAGACAGGGGGAGGACACGATGATCCTAAAATCTGGTAACTTGTTCTACCACCGGGAGGGCGAACATCTGTCCCAAGGTGGTGTCGGGTTTCTCGTCAACAAGTCACTTGTCAACAACGTCGTGGAGATCAAGAGTGTGTCGCCCAGGGTAGCATACCTTATACTCAGAGTATCCAAGAGGTACTCGCTGAAGGTCATACAGGTATATGCGCCGACATCGATGCACTCTGATGACGAGGTTGAGGTTATGTATGAGGACATATCTAAAGCCATACGTACCTCAAAATCGTACTTCACGGTTGTGATGGGGGACTTCAACGCAAAGCTGGGCATTCAATGTGGCGATGAGTTGAAGGTAGGGCCCTTTGGCATTGGTAATCGGAACCATCGAGGCCATTTGCTGGCTAACTTCTTGGAAAAGGAAGGATTCTATATGATGAACTCCTTCTTCAAGAAGAAGCCTCAAAGGAAATGGACCTGGATGAGTCCCGATGGTACTACCAAAAACGAGATTGACTTCATACTGGCAGACAAGCGGCACATATTTAGCGATGTCTCTGTGATCAACAGGTTTAAGACCGGAAGCGATCACCGGATGGTAAGAGGCACGTTAAATATCAAGATCAAGCTGGAACGGTCCCGCCTTATGAAGTCGATACTCCGTCCAAGATCTTGTCAAATCCAGGGCTCTGAAGACTTTCAACTCGAGCTACGCAATCGCCTGGAATGCCTAGAAAATTGCGTTGATGTTGACGAAATGAACACCAAGTTGGTAGAAACTGCCCACGAGGTAGGGTCAAAGTACTATAAGACCCCCTCCAATAGAAGTACTCAAAGACTGTCGGTCCAAACTCTCGAACTTATGGCAGAACGGCGGGCAATGTGTGTGCAGTCTCCAGCTTCACTGTCGCAGCTTAGGCGGCTCAACGCGCAAATCTCTAACAGGATGCGACGCGACCTCCGTCTCTTTAATGCAAATCGCATTAAAGAGCAAATTGAGCGGAACAAGGGCTCCAAGGTCTTCGCAGGGGATTTGCGTGTTGGGCATAGCTTATTAACGAAGCTGAAGACGGATGACGGCACCACAGTTGCCGCGAGGCCTGAAGTTCAGAGAGAAATTGAGCGCTTCTATGGGCAGTTATATACCGCTTCACGTGGCCCTTTGCCGCCTGTCAATGACAAGCGAGCCACGCTAACCCGACACTATACCGAAGATATCCCGGACGTCAGCCTGTACGAGATTAGATTGGCCCTCAAACAGCTCAAAAACAACCGAGCGCCCGGCGAAGACGGAATCACAACTGAATTGCTTAAAGCAGGAGGGAGGCCGATTTTGAAAGCGCTCCAACAGTTGTTCGATTCCGTCATAAGCCAGGGTATAGCACCGGAGGCGTGGAGCAGAGGCGTGGTGATACTGTTCTTCAAAAAAGGCGACAGGTCTTTACTGAAGAATTACAGGCCCATCGCGCTTCTGAGCCACGTCTACAAGGTGTTTTCGAGGGTCATCAATAATCGAATAGCTCGCAGGCTCGACGACTTCCAGCCTCCCGAACAAGCCGGATTCCGAAAAGGCTTTAGTACCATGGACCACATACACACACTGCGGCAGATAGTAGAGAAGGCCGAGGAGTACAATCTGCCGTTGTGTGTGGCCTATGTGGACTATGAGAAAGCCTTCGATTCTATCGAGACATGGGCGGTGTTGGAGTCGCTCCAGCGGTGCCAGATTGACTATCGGTACATCGAAGTGTTGAAGTGTATATATAAGGCAGCCTCAATGTCGATCCGATTACACGACGGATGTACGAACCCGATCCAATTGCAGCGCGGTGTGAGACAGGGGGATGTATTATCCCCGAAACTGTTTACCGCTGCATTGGAAGACGTGTTCAAACTGATGGAGTGGAAAGGATTCGGCATCAACATCGATGGCGAATATATCACTCACCTTCGATTCGCAGACGACATAGTCATCATGGCGGAGTCGATGGAGCACCTCAACACCATGCTCAGCGACCTCTCTGGTGCCTCTCAACGGGTGGGTCTTAAGATGAACATGGACAAGACGAAGATCATGTCTAACGTCCATGTCACACCCGTACCGGTCGTTGTAGACGGCACCACCCTCGAAGTTGTTGACGAATATATTTACCTGGGGCAGGTGGTGCAGATGGGTAAGTCCAACTTCGAGAAAGAGGTCACTCGTAGAATCCAACTCGGCTGGGCAGCGTTCGGGAAACTGCGCCATATCTTCTCATCCGATATACCTCAGAGCCTGAAGTCGAAGATGTTCGAGCAGTGTGTGTTGCCAGTGATGACATACGGCGCCGAGACGTGGTCCTTTACTGTGAGCCTCGTGCGTAAGCTCAAAGTCGCTCAGCGAGCTATGGAGAGAGCTATGCTTGGTATTTCCCTGCGCGACAGAATTCGTAATGATGAAATCCGTAGGAGAACGAAAGTTACCGACATAGCTCTCAGAATTAGTAGGCTGAAGTGGCAATGGGCAGGCCACATCGTTCGTAGGACAGACAACCGATGGGGTAGAAGAGTCCTCGAATGGAGACCACGCCTCGGCAAAAGGAGTGCAGGCCGCCCCCCGACCCGGTGGACTGATGACCTGAAGAAGACGGCGGGTAACCGCTGGATTCAGATGGCTCAGGACCGGTCGAAGTGGCGCAGATTAGGGGAGGCCTATGTCCAGCAGTGGACTTTCAAAGGCTGATGGATGGATGGATGGATGGGCCACGGCGAGTGATCTAATAGTTATCGGGGGAAACTGGGGGGGGTTGTTTGCTCCGGCGGGAGTGGCGCTGCCCTTAGCAATACGCAATAGATGCGCGTGCTATCGCGTCCCATTTCTTGCGTATCGGGCAATCTTGGCTGAAAGCATTGTGGTCTGCTGTATCTAGCTTGGCCCTTGTGCAGTTGCAGCACGAAGCGACAGCACCGGCAAGCAAGTCGCTGCACTCTGATCGGAGGTGAGCCCCGCCACAGTGGGAGCATCTCTCGACCGTATCTTTGCAAAAGCGTCTGCTGTGCCCATAGCCGAGGCACTGCGAGCACTGGACAAGCGGGGACTGGTCTTCCACCTTGACCTTTTGGAGGTCGATGTAGACGACCCCCGCCTCCAGCGCCCGTCGCCAGATCTTTGGGGACACCCTTACAACGACGTGGCTGACGTGAGGGTTCCTGGTCTTCCTTCTGAAACGGATCTCCGTCCTCGCGTCAGCCTCGTTCAGATCTTTGAATAAGGCCCCATTCTGGCTTCTCAGGGCACGTTGGATATCCTCGTCTGTGTTGTAATTGAGGATGTCCCTGAGAAGCAAGAGTGGGTCCTTGTTTTTTATTTCTTCCACCTTCAGGTGTCCCCCAGCGGCTTTTAGTCTCTCGGTTATTGTGTCCCGCTGAGCCTCCGTGCTGCAACTGACAATGACTTTGCCATCCTTCACTTTCCTCACCTTTTCCACTCTTAGCCCCTTCTCCCTTGCCGCTAGGGAATGTCTTATTTTGGTGAGGACCTCCTCACCTGTGTCGGTTTCGCTTTCCGACGATACTGCTATTGAGTGCAGTGCCGACTTCCTATCCGGGATATTCCCTTTTGGCTGTCCGGTCACTACACTTGCGTACGTTTTGGAAGCGCCGGCTAGGGTTTGGAGGTCCTCTGTCTGTTTGTCCATGCTTTCTTTAATTTCATTTAGGACTGCGCTGTTCTTTTCAAGGAGGGTATGGAGGTCCTCAATCGTCTTCGCGTTCCCATTTTTGGTCGGGAGGCTCGGAGAGGACGTAGTTTCTGCCATATCCCTCTGCTGATGCTGCCCGGTCGGCATCCCTTCCTTAACCAGTCGGTACAATTTTTCTACGGCTTGGACCACTTCGGTTTTAATTTCGGTCTTGATATTCCTTGACTGGTTAAGGAGGGTTTTTGCCCTGACTAGGCAGGATCTTGCCTCAGCGATTCTGTCGCCCTCCGCGTCACTATGGGCTCCTTGTGATTGCGGCTTTATCTTGTTCCCAGATGTGGTGGGCTTTGGACTGGTGGCTGGAGAGGGCATTTTTCCAGCCTCCCACTCTCCAACGCTGCGGCGCACTGAAGTTGTTGACAGTGAAACATTGTCTGACACGACGTCTTGTTCAGAATCTACGGAGCGCTGGCGGTCGGTTGATGCTGAGGAACACTTCTTAACGGGAGTTCTGAAGCCAAGCATTTTATGTCAGGGTACTACGTCAGAAGTTAAAATAACCTTTAACCTATAAGAACCTATAATTTATAAATTGTTGTTTTTTCCAGGTGTCTTCAGGTAGGGGCTAGCTGGCTAGCAGATCTGGGGTCCACTGGTAAGTATATGTATGTAAGTGTGTATGTGTGTGTGTGTGTGTGTGTGCGTGTGTGTGTGAATGTGCGTGTGTAAGCGTGCGGGTGTGTGACTGTGTGCGTGTTAAATATGTATGTGTATATGTATGAGAACTGTGCGTGTCTGGTTATGTGTATGTGAATATATTTGTATGTGTTTGTTTGTATGTTTGTCTATGTGCGTGCGCGTATTATCTGCTTATTGAGCCTATTAACCTGCGTGCTCGATGTGCACGGTCATGTAATCGTAAATTTGTCAAATAGAATAAATAAATTACTAATCCTAGAGAGATGACCCAATAAGATGCAATCTCTGTGTCAAATAATAATGTGTCAATATTAACGTGATATAAATTTTTTAGATCAAATTCGTCACTTATTAATACTTATATTCTAAACGTACAGTCATGTGACAGTCAGTAAAAATATTTTGTCAAAAAATATTTTTGTCGCGTCAATTTTCGGTAAGGAATTTTACCCGTCCACCTTAGTGAATCAAAAGAGGGCGGGCGGGCGGGCACTGGCAACTTGAAAAACGCGAAAATCTCGGAAAGCACCGGTCGGATTTTGACGAGAGCGGTGTCTACGGAAAGAGCTCGTCAAAACGCAGCTATGGAAATCAAAACGGAAGCCGTCGGCCCACGGACCGCGGAAAAATGTAAGTTTAAAATTTTGAAAATTGAAAATTTGATGGAAAACCAGCCAATTCAAATTTGGAAAAAACTTTGATTATTGTAGTTAGGCATCGGCCAAACGATCACGCCAGTGCAAAAAATTTTGAAATTGACCGAAAAATAAATGTTTTACAAGCGATTCAAACCTGAAAAAGAAAATTTCGTGGAAAATTACCCAATTTAGATTTTGAAAAAATTCTGATGACAACAGTTAGGCAATCACCAGTCAAACGCAAAGGCGCAAAAATTTTGGAACCTGGTCCAAAAATGTCAACTCTATAGGAGATTCAAATTTGAATACTTGTGGGTTAGGTTAGGTTTTTTTTTTTTTTTTTTTTTTTTGTTTGGTTTATACTCCTCCCTGCGGCATGGGGGCTGCAGACTGTATTTGCTTGTTAGTTTTTATACTTAAATTTTACGCCTTCTCCTATCGGCAGAGGTCATCGTTGTTCCATTTTCACTTTCTTTCTATTTTTCTGTTGTGCTGCTGTACTCTAATACTGATAAGTGATACAAATAATCTTGAGCTTGTAAAATGTTTTGTAAGGGAGCGACGAATTTCTAGTTTAAAATTTTATTGTGTTGAGTTCTTGTGTATTTTTAATATATTACTTACTTTATCAGTCCTCATCTTTACTTTTAAATTTTTATGAGGTGTGTATGTTATACTTCAATATAGTCACTATATTTTGTATAAATACTGTGAGTGTACTTTTTCTTTTATTGCATTTTTGTGTTCTATTTTTATGTGTGTGTAGTTTAAATACTGTGTTTGTACTTTTCCTATTGTTGCATTTTTGTGTTCTATTTTTGTGTGTGTGTAATTTAATTTTCTTTTTTCTGTTTCAGGTACTTGGCTGCTACCTCGGCGCGACGGGATGACTCGGTACGCTCGAACCTGGTTTCCCGGGTATCTATATAGCTGATTGGTTAGGTTAGGTTAGGTTAGGTTAGGTTTTTTTTTTTTTTTTTTTTTTGTTCTAAAATCCCCTATCATAGATAAGGCCTTTGTTTACTTTGTTTTTTATACTCATTTTCTCATTTAATCAATATAACGTCAATATATACATATCAATATATACATATATATATAAATATTTTAATACTCATATTTTTCTCTTATACATGAATATTTTATTACGAAGTTTCTGTCTTGTTCCTATCTATTACTATACTTGCAATCTCGGTGCAATATTTTATTATTTTTTCTCTATTTTTGCCTGGCATTATTTCTGGCAGGCTTGCGGGACTTAAAACAGTTTCTAACTCCTGCTCTAGATTGTATCTCCTCCGGCCGAATATTGGGCAATCAAATAGTAGGTGAGGTATGTCCTCGTCGGCTTCCATGTCACAAACACAAGATGAGTTCTCCTTACACTTAAACCTTTTCAAGTATGAGGAGAACCCACCATGCCCCGTCATAACTTGTGTGGTGATACTCGTTGGTTCAAACTTCTTAATTACTCTGTGGGCCGAGAGGACATCCGGAAGAAACATTTTTGTCACCTTTGCAGTTTCGCTGGACTTGTATCTGCTATCCCATTCGTCAATAGTACGCAGTCGGATCATACGTTTGACGAATGAGATAGGGCATCGGTCATAGTCAGGGCGCTTTTTTGACCCCAGGGCGGCCTCCTTAGCCAGTTGGTCGGCTTTCTCGTTCCCATCCAGACCGGCGTGTGCTTTTATCCAGAACAAGGAGACTTGCTTGTTCTGGAGCTCACACCGTCTTATGGTGGCTCTCGTTTCCGCCGCCAGTGGATGGGTCGAGTTCGGGTTCGCTACAGTCTCAAGGGCCGCTCTGGAGTCGCTGTATATACCGAATGTACATTTTTTACTTTTCAGCGCTTCTTCGACCGCCCTACAAATTGCCAGGAGTTCTGCCTGATAAACGGTACAGTACGACGGCAGAGCGAATTTGCGGGCTCGTGTCTCGACGGCACCCTCCCAAATGGACAGCGCTGCCCCGACTTTGCTCTCTATTTTACTGCCGTCGGTAAAAATGCGCACCTCGAAATCGCTATTGCCGTCGTACTGTTCCTGAACAATCAGGCATTTGAGCTTCAGTTGCTGCTTTTCGGCCGGATGTAGAGCTTCAGTGAACGGTATCATTACCTCCACCTCTCGGTCACCTAGTGCGGGCTGGGGTACCCCCTTCTTAGCCTCGTACAAAAGTGCCGCCTCTTTTATACGAAGATCCAGTGGGAGAATTCCAGTCAGCACCAGTGCCGAATTCAATGACACCGTTCGATACGCTTTGCATATTTTCTGTGCAAAACCCCGCTGAACCGCATTAAGCTGCTTGCGCACTCCGATTTTTGTCGCGGCCGGCGCCCATACACTTGCGGCATAAAGTATAATGGGCTCAACTGCCGCCGTGTAAATTGTTCGGAGCACTTCAGGGTTTAGACCCCAGCTCACCCGGGCGGTTCTTATTAACTGCTTATACACCCCGATGGCTTTGTTACAGACTTTCGCGATGTGGGAATTAAATGTGAGTTTATCGTCTATGGTGAGACCCAGCAGTTTTATCTCCTTGGACATTGCAATGTCGATCCCGCCCATGCTCAAGCGTGGTGTGTCATATTTAAGCTTTCGCGTCAGTACCATCGCGCAAGTTTTCTGCGGAGCGAATCTGAGCTTATTTCGGACACCCCACGCCCGAACATGGCCAAGCGCGGCATTAGCTTGTCCCTCGATATCTCGTGCCGTCTCACCACAGAATACCATCACGACATCATCAGCGAACGCCTGACAGTAATAGCCCTTGTTTTCAAGCAGCTTGAGGAGCGGATCGAGCAGAACGTTCCAGAGGAGAGGATCACCTATGGATCCCTGAACACAGCCTTTGTTAGTCCTCCGTTCGTGCTGCTGGCCCGCGTACCTCACTGTCACTTTCCGGTCGCTCAAGTAACTATCGATTACTCGCCTCAAATTGATCGGGCAGTTTTCCTCAGCCAACCGGACTCGTATAGCTGGCCACCAAGCACTATCAAATGCTCCCTCGATATCTAGTGACACTAATGTTACAATCTTTTTCCTGCTTAAATTATCACTGATGTGCTGCATTAGTGTATAAAGCGAGTCTTCAGTGCTTTTTTGGGGCATGAATCCGTATTGGCGAGTACTAATCCTCGGTAACAGATGGTATTTGAGGCGAGCCACCAGCATTTTTTCATAAACCTTACCCAGTACTGGCAAGAGACCAATCGGCCTGTACGATTTGGGCTCAGTGTACGAGCTTTTCCCTGGTTTTCTCAATACAACCACCGTGGCTTCCTTCCAGATCTTAGGGAAGTATCCGAGCGTCATACATTTATTTATCAGGGTTAGAAAGTAAGTGGGGTCACTGTTTATGGCTCTCATACATATGTCAGCGGTGAAGCCATCGGCTCCCGGGGCCTTTTTGGGGTTGAATGACTTTACAGACACTTCGAGCTCGTTCAGGGTAAACGGCAGGTCATACCGCTCACCCTGACTCCACGAATTTACGGATTCTGCTAGCTTTCGAGTTTGTTGATGGTCTGCATCGTCATTCTCGCTATTATCTTCTGGATAAAAGGTTTCAGCTAGAAGCCTCACCGATTGCCTCGCATCTAATGTTCTGCCTCCTTCTTGCAGTGGTATATCCTCTTCCCTTTTTGCAGATCTGGCAATAACTCGATAAATTCCTTCCCACATTCCCTCCCTATCCTGCTTCCCACAAAACTCCTTCCAACTATTTGTTATTGCCAGTTGCACTTCAATCTCATAATTTTCTTTTTCTTCCAGGTACATGCTGACTACGTGCTGTCTTCGAACCGGTGCTGCGTTTCTGATGCGTCGTCTCTTCGTGTCCACTTTCTTCTTCAGGTCTTCGAGTTTTTTGGACCACCAAGGAAAGGTAAGTGTCTCTTTTTTACTTTTAATAGGTATAGTCTGTCTACATGTTTCGGTAATAGCTTTTGTATATGTTTCTATTGTTTTTTCTAAATATTCTACGTTATCTATTTTATGTAGTTCTTCTAAAGTTAAATTATTTTCTTTTATATTTTGATTTAGTTTATTATGGAACTGGTCCCAGCATGCTTTTTTAGTATTGTAGATTCTCGTTGTCCTCTCTATATTTATACCTTTAGATTTTTCTAAGTTTAGGCTAAATGTAATTCCCTGGTGATCCGAACTCGTAAGACTCTCAATCACTCGCCAGTTTTCTACGATGTTTAAGATGTCCATTGTGCAGGCAGTGACGTCCACGTGGCTGCAGTATCTTTTGCCCCCTCTTATGACGTCAAACGTTGGGATGTTTCCTACGTTGAGAACATGTAAGCCCATCTCGTCTAAGGCACCGCACATCTCCTCTCCTCTTAAGTCCTCCTGGCTACTACCCCACCAAGTGGACTTTGCATTTGAGTCACCCCCAAATACCAACCTGCCTGGCCCCTTACTTCGCTGGATAGTTTTAAAGTGTGCCAGATACGGCTCCAAGGGCAAATTTGGCTCAAAATAGTAAGAGACGAGTGTGATCTCCCAGGCTCTAGTTCGGATCCCCACCACGACGATATTGTTTGTGGTGAGTTCCGGGTACTGTAAAACGTCTAAGTCGCTGTCGAATACAGCTATTGCTGCCTTGACAGTACCCTCCCCTACATCAGAACTCTGGAAGATTCTAACGCCACGGTGACTCCTCATACTCTTTACGGCACCCACGTACGGCTCTTGGAGCAAAGCGACTGCTGCTTTGCGTTTCCCGGCTTCCAGCAATAGTTCGTTGGTAGCCAGTTTACTCCTCTGCAGGTTGGCTTGGAGGATTTTATACTGAGTTAATTCTGTTGAGGTGCCTTTAGCAATACGCAATGGACATCCGGGCAAGTGCATCTCTCTTTTTCCTAATGGGACAATCGTTGCTGAATGCGTTATGTTGCCCATGTTCCAGCTTAGCACGGACGCAGTTGGTGCAGGCGGGTGCTTCTCCGATCAACCGCTTGGGGCATTCGGCCGCCATGTGAGGATCACCGCAGTGGCTACACAGGTCGGCAGGCTCCTTGCAAAGCCGCCGACTATGCCCATATCCCAAGCATCGGGTACACTGTACTAATGGCGAGTGATCCATCACATAGACCGCCTGTAGGTCAATTTTAACCTTAACCTGGTCAATCGAGCGTCTCCAGACGGTGGGCGATACGCTTATGACAATATGACCGCAGCAGGGGTTTCGCGCCTTCTTCCGATATTTTATTGAGGCTCGGCTTTCTTCCTCGTCCAGACCATGGAAGATATCCTTATTTTGATTTCTGAAAGCCTTGATGACTTCTTCATCACTGTGTACGGTGAGCACGTCTTTCAAGACCAGGAGCGGATCTTTGTTTTTTACTTCTTCGACTACAAGATGTTCACCAGCCGCCTCTAGTCTTTCCCTGACCTTCTGCCTGTCTTCTTGGGTTCTGCATCCCATAATTATTTTACGGTCTTTTCCTTTTCTTACTCTCTCGACTTGTATCCATCCTTCTTTGGCGTCTACAGTCTTTCGTACCCTCTCCAGTATTTCCTCACCAGTCTCTTCCTCATTCGTTGAGGACACAACCACCGAGTGCAGTGCTTTCTGCATTTTGGGCACTGGATCGCGGCCCGCCGCAACTACACTCGCGTAAGTTGTCTTCTCAAGGATTTCCTTTTGTCCTTCTAAAGCCTCCTTCAACTGGTCCAACTTTTTGCCATTTTCAGCAAGAAGCCTCGTATTGGCCTCAATCGCTTCCATGATATGGCTGTCATTCCTGCTGTATTCTACGGCCACTTGAGCAACCTGTGGTTCCGGTCTGGTTTCCCTCGGTTTCGTCCCACTTCCCCGACGCTCCTTTGTCAACTCCAGTTCTGCGTCTTTAACGAGTTGGTAAAGTTTATCTATGGCGCTGGTAACTTCCACCTTTATTTCTGTCTTTATGTTACGGGAGTTTGACAGGTGGAGCTTAGCCTTGTTTAGGGCTGCTCGCGCTTCCTCAACTCTCGTCTTCTTTTTGAGCGGCGGATTTTCTGCCACTTTCTGTGTGGATGTACCAGATGTACTCTCCTGTGATTCCTTTAGGGCTGTTTCAGCTGGATCAGACATGTTAGTGACCAATAGATTTAAAAAATTTCAAAAAATAAGAGAAAAGAGAAAATTTAGGGGTTACAGGTCGAGGTGTCAGTCAAAATATGTGGAAAGTGGTCAAAAAGGGGTAGGAAGATGAAAAACAGTTAAAAGAAAAATTCGGAAAAAAATTGTATTCCTATTGTAAATTTCAAATTTTTACTGTCGCAACTATCAGTGCAAATAAAGTGCAAATAAAGTGCAAATAAGTGCAATCGAAACTGAAAAAGTGGAAATATCTCGATAACCAGCGGTCGGATGTTATCGAGGAAGGTGTCAAACGGAAGGTCTCGACGAGACGCAGCTATTAAAGAAGAAATGAAAGAAAAAGGTGGACGGACCACGAAACTACGCGGGTGGAAAGTTTTGAAAATGTGAAAATTTGTGAAAAATAAACTAATGGAGTTTTTCTTATTCTGCTTTCAGGGTTTGATAGGCGCAGGCGAGACGAAGAAAACGAGATATAGAACACGAAGATCGATCAAGAAACGGCTGAGGTAAGTTTGTTGCAAATTTTAATTTATGGTTAGGTTAGGTTAGGTTAGGTTAGGTTTTTTTTTTTTTTTTTTTTTTTTTTTATTAAAACGCATTGTTGCACTTTTGGATTTTCTAATGAACAATATTTTGGGCTTGCTTTTAGTACTGTGAAAGTTCTTGATTCAAAGATTGGGAAACGGTACGACATGGAACCGCGACAGGATACGATTTCTTGTCGCCGATCTTCCCAGCAATAATATTCATATATATACAGTTATATATAAAATATAATATAGAATAAGATATTTTTAAGATATCCCCCCGAGATGAGGCGGTTGAACTATAATTTTAAGCGATACAAATTGAAATATTTATGTATGATCAAGTATTAAGGAGACCTGGTTCGGCGCACCGCTATTTGATACAGTTTGCTTCCCCAGGTTCCGATCGATACATTTATTTATTTTAGTCCTAACAGATTTGGGAAGAAAAGAGTGTAATAAATATATGAAGACGACGAAGTAATGCATTTGCTTTGGGTGCATGATCTAGCCAAAGACAAATTAAGGGGCGTGTGTGGCCGCACTGCGATTTGATACTGTGCGGTTCCACACGACCCGATCAGTACACTTTCCTACAGCATCTATTTCCATTCAAGCCTCGGAGGGAAATATTTGAGGTGGTGAGACGAAGGGTTAGGTTAGGTTAGGTTAGGTTAGGTTTTTTTTTTTTTTTTTTTTACAGTAATCTTTTCTGTAAGCTATTGAGTCCTCGCTATCGAATACGGGCGGCTCAAACCTTTTTTGTTTTCATTTTGACTTTATTCAAATTGTTATTGTTCTTATATCTTATATTTATTTTAATTCATTATATGTATATATATATATATATATGTATTTTTTTTTTTTTTTTTTTTTTTTTTTTTTTTTTTTTTTTTTTTTTATATATATATGCTTTATTCAATATCCTTATTAAATTGTTTCAGATCCTGTACAATTGTCTTTGCCAGATTCTCGAATGTTTTTATGCACATCTCACTGGTCACAAGGTCAGAGATGATAAACGGATTCTGGATGTTTTCCATACTGCAGGTTGCTAAGTGCGTGTATCTAGTGTTCTGATATTTTGGGCAGTTCTGCAGTAAGTGCTGAACTGTTTGTGGCGATGAATTGTCACAAGGGCACGCATCCGTGTTTTTTATTTTAAACCTGTGCAGATATGAAAGGTGATAACCGTGACCAGTTAATATTTGGGTGAGCTCAAATGTGGGAGATATTATTCCGAATAATCTATGGATTGTATCTAGATTGTTACAGATTGCTCTGGTGTGCTCACCCTGAGTGCCAGAATTAAATACTTCGTTTGATTTAATTCTATTAATTTCTTTAATTTTAAGTTTCAGGTGGCTGATCGGGAAATTCGTATATTCATAGGGTCTGTGAGACAACGCGGCTGCTTTAGCGGCTTCGTCTGCTTCTTCATTGCCTTCCAGGCCTGCGTGTGCCTTGACCCATATGAATATAACTTTGCCGTTATTACTATTGACGTGATGTATAAAGTCGTGGATGGATGCTGCTGCTTTGTTGTTGCTATCTCTGTTCTTTATTTCATGTAGACTGGATAGAGAGTCTGTTAAGATTGCAAAATTATTGATGTCTTCCTGCGTGGCCCATGAACAGGCATTTTGTATGGCTAGCATCTCCGCCTGGTAGACGGAGCAGCTGCCGTGGAGCTTGAATTTTTTAACAACCTTGGTTCCGTCGGTTTTGTAAGCAACAAAGGCTGCACCCACTTTGTTCTCGTCTTGTTTACTCCCATCCGTATATATTTGGGTGATATCTGGGGAGCACAGTTTGTTGATTTCTATCTGATTTACTGCGTAATCGTAATTTACAAATTTTCTATCCGCAGGATGGAGGAGTTCTCGGTTGGTTGCCAATTTTTCCACTGTAACATCTTCCGGGAGCAAGGGTGTCGTGCCCTTGATTTTGGCCTTTTCTAATGCTGCTACCTCTTCAATCTTGAGGTGAATTGGTGTTAATTCTGCTAAGGCAATGGCTGCCGTAGCAGACACTGTTCTAAAAGCTCGGGTAATTTTGAGCGCAAATCCTCTTTGTAGCGATCTTAGTTGGTTTTTTGCTACTTCGTACTTGACCGCAGAGCCCCATATTCCCGCAGCGTAAGTTATAATGGGTACGATCACCTGTTTATAAATGGTTCTTATGTTTTCCGGTTGCGCACCCCAAGTCGGTCTCACGTATCTAGCTAATTTTTTGTATATTATTGATGCTTTGTTTACTATATATTTAATATGATTAATGAATTTGAGATGTTTATCGATAATTACTCCTAAAATTTTTATTTCATCTATGAATTTTATTTCTATACCATTTAAGTTGATTATTGCTGCTTTTGCTTTTGGTGTAAACGAGATTGCTTGGGTTTTGTCAGGACCGAAACAGAGCTTTGCTTCTGTTCCCCAATTGGATATTGCTTTAAGAGCTTTGTTTGCTATGTATTGCAAATCTGATGTTTTTTTGCTTTGGATTATGAGCAAAACATCGTCAGCAAAGGCCTGCATGTGGCACTCCTCTGGTAGTTGCGTATCGAAGAGGTCGTCCAGAATGAGGTTCCAGAACAGGGGACCACATGCAGACCCTTGTATGCACCCTCTGCTCATTTGCTTGGATACTGTGGCGTCGGCGTAGTTTAGGATGACATGTCGATCTTGTACATAATTGAGGATGATTTTGTAAATATTTTTAGGACAATTGATGTGTTTTAATCTTTTGAAAAGTATCGGCCACCAAGCGTTATCAAATGCTGCTTTTATATCTAGTGAGATTGCTATTACTTGATTTTTGTTGTTTTTGGCTTCTTGTATTTTACTGATTGCTTTATATAGTGCGTCTACGGTGGAAGTCTGTTCTTTGAAACCAAACTGAAGGGAATTTGAAAGATTGTTTTTGTCTATGTGGTAGGTTAGGCGTTTGCAAAGCAGTTTTTCCAACAATTTGCCGAAGATATTTATAAGGCCTATAGGGCGGTATGAAGATGGGTCCGTGTAATCGTTTTTGCTAGGCTTTGGTAGTATTATTACCTGTGCTGTTTTCCATGCTGTTGGGAAATAAGATAGTTTTAAGCATCTATTCATTGTTACTGTAGTCATGTCAATGTGTTCTGTAGCAAAAGTAAGGCAGATGTCTGCTGTCAGGTGGTCGATACCGGGAGCTTTTTTGGCACTCATTGTCTGGAGGCAGCCCAGAACCTCGTCTTCTGTGAATGGTCTGTCGTCAATTGTCTTGGGAATTCTGGTCATCTGCGATCTTAAATCTTTTTGACAGTCAGTTTGATCTACGGTGTCATCTGGGTAGAATCTGTTCAAGAGAGATAGAGCGGTCTCTGTGGATGAAGTTGTATGAGTTGGCCCACTTCCGACTCCCAGTGTCATGCAGGGCTTCGGTTGGGGGGCGTTTTTCAGCAAGCGATTCGTTAACGACCACACGTTTTCCTTGCCCTGCATGCAACAGAATTGCCGGAAGTGTTCTGTGGAAGTCTGTCTAATTCTTTTAGCATACTTGTCCTTTAACTCCTTTCTCTCAGCAATTATGTTATGTATTGGCTTCCCAGAACGTACTAAATCTTGCAATGTATGGTGTAACTTTATTAGCTCCTTTTTCAGTTTGTCAAGCTCCGAGTTCCACCATGGGATGTGGACGTTAAATTGTCTTTTCCGCCTGAAAGAGATGTCGCAGGCTCTGTGTATTGTCTTGGTGATGTTGCTTATATGAACTTCTAGTTTATGTTCGTCAAGCAGATTTATGTTTATATCCATGATTTTACTTTCATCGACTGCCGTTCTCAGGTTACGTTTGAATGTCGACCAGTCTGCGTCATCAGTGTTGTATCTATATGTGGACTGCTTCTTTTTCTGTTTTAATTTTGTATCACCTAGGTTAACTTTAAAATCTATTGCCTCGTGTTGGCTCGAAGGACAAGCTTCTGCGTTGATGTTCCAGTCAAGGATTCTCTGTGATATGCTATCTGAATATATTGTTAAATCTATTACTGAACTACGTTGGATGCCGTGTGTTACTGTCTTAAATGTGGGGGTGTTTCCTGAGTTACCGAGGACTAAATCGTGGGAGACTATCAATGCGTTGACATCCCTGCCCCTTTTATTTGCTCTGGGTGATCCCCAGGCAGGGTGCCAGCCATTGAAGTCCCCGCCGATGATTATATGGGATTTATCGTAAGTTTTCAAAAACATTTCCAGTCTGTGCAAGGTATTACTATCATCTGATCTTGGTTCTACATAAGCTGAAATGAAGAATAGTTTACGTCCTTTTGTTATGATCTGAACTATGCATAAGTTTGAAGATGAAAATTCTGCCATTCCTATTGTAGCTGCTAAACCAGATTTAACTATAATGCACGCTTTGACACGGTCATTGTTTGTAAATTGATGGGTTTCGTATCCTGTAATGTTTTTAACGGTATTAATGTTGCCTACGTACGGTTCACTAATGATTCCCACATCGTACTCGTTAGAGATGAAGTAATTTACAAATTCGTTATGACTATTGTAACACCTGTCCACATTACACTGAATGACGCTCAGTAATTGCTATGCGCCATAGTCGATTCTACCCATGACTCTATTGCGCATAGCAATCCTCACTGGGCATCTGTCGGAGGTGGCTGAATGGTTGATGTCTGATTTGGTGTTTGTCGCTTTGTTCCTGTTATCGCAGTTTCCGCAGTTGGCCGGCTCCTTGTTTCCCAGAGATGGGCAATTACCAAATGTGTGGCCCTCTGCTCCGCAGTGTGTGCATAGTGCCTCAGCTCTTGTGCAGTATTTTGACAAATGCCCAAACTGCAAGCATTTATGACATTGGAGCAGAGGCACAAACTCTTCAACGTGGACCTTTTGATGGTCCACGTTGAGTCTTCCCAGTTCCATTATTTTTTTCCAGACTTGGGGGGAGGTCCAGAGCACCGCGTTGTATAGGTTTTCGTTGCGGTTCCGCCTTTCAAATCTGAATTGCAGGTCGTCCGAACCTGGCCTCAGCATACCTACTTCCGGGTTTTGTTGAATAATTAAAGTCGTGAGTTCGGCTGTCGGGGTTTGTTTCGATACACCTTTGAGGATGACCATAGGTTTGAGTTTACGGGCTGGCTCTGCTCGAATAGCTGTAGTTGTTGTTTCCAGCCTTTTCAGAGTTTCGTCTCTTTGCTCAACTGTGTCGAATTCGACCCTGAGTTTATTTTTCCCAATCGGTTGAACCCCGGCCGGCGCATATGTGACTGTTTTAAAATTAATACTACTCCTCCATTGTTCGGAGACTTGCTTCCTATTTTGATTGTCTGAGGACGGGTACACAATGATCGAGGGTTTACTTTTGGGTTTTGTAGTATGTGGGGGGCTGGAGCTGTTTGAAGAGGCTATTTGGGCGTAGGTAGGAGGGGCGTGTTTAATCGGTGTTGCTAGAGATAATTTAGATATCTCGGATTTTATGGTGCTCTGGATGGTAGCCGAAACGTTCTCTAGTGCTAAATTGTGGTTTCTGGTTTCCCGTGCCAGCGACTCTATCTCGCTGGCCCACTTTTTGATGGCATCTTTATTCACCTTCGAAACGTTTTTGCCTTCATCAATTGCTGTCGCGATATTCTGGCACCGCACCTGTATTTCTAGAAATCTGTCGGTGTTTGTTCTCGGACTATCTCTGGGGGCTACACACTGAAGCGGTTGCGAGGTCTGCTGCGTTGCGTGTGTTTCCATTATTGTAATTTCGGGTGTGGATTCCAAATTGCTGGCCATTTTAATGAAAGGTTTGGCGTATATACCCAAGCGGAGACGACGGTAAACGACGCGAGTATTCGGTAAAAAATTTCAAAAAAAAAAAAAAATAAGATAAAAGAGAAAATTTAAGGGTTACAGGTCGAGGTGTCGGTCAAAATATGTGGAAAGTAGTCGAAAAGGGGTAGGAAGATGAAAAACAGTTAAAAGAAAAATTCGGAAAAAAGTTGTATTTCTACTGTAAATTTCAAATTTTTACTGTCGTATCTATCAGTGCAAATAAAGGGCGGGTGGGCGGTGGCAATCGAAACTGAAAAAGTGGAAATATCTCGATAACTAGCAGTCGGATGTTATCGAGGAAGGTGTCAAACGGAAGGTCTCGACGAGACGCAGCTATTAAAGAAGAAATGAAAGAAAAAGGTGGTCGGACCACGAAACTACGCGGGTGGAAAGTTTTGAAAATGTGAAAATTTGTGAAAATTAAACTAATGGAATTTTTCTTAATCTGTTTTCAGGGTTAGATGGGCGCAGGCGAGACAAAGAAAACGAGATATAGAACACGAAGATTGGTCAAGAAACGGCTGAGTTAAGTTTGATGCAAGTTTTAATTTATCGGTTAGGTTAGGTTAGGTTAGGTTAGGTTAGGTTAGGTTAGGTTTTTTTTTTTTTTTTTTTGTGTTTATACTCACACCTGCGGCATGGGGGCAGCAGACTGTATTTGCTATTTCGTTATTTCTTACTATTCTTTCATTCCTTCTTCTTTCATTCGTCAAGTTACTCTTACTCTTCTTCATTCAATTCGCGTTTCTATACTTCATATGGTACATACTTTCATTCCTATTTCTTTATTTCGACCGGTTGGGGTATTTAAATTTTTGTTTTATTTGTTTTACTGTTACTTTAATTTAATGCTATCTTGTGCTATGTGTTTCTTTCTTTAATTAATACTGCTTACATTTATTTTCATACCTAAATTTTGTTTCTTAATTTCTTTCAATATGTATGTTATGCAACAATATATATACAATATACTCTGCTAACATTTATGTCTTTTGGTTTATTTTGTGTAGGTAAGAATTTCTGGGTTTGCTTTTACGTTTCCCTTGTGTATGTCCAGTTTTCTTTGCTGATTTGGCGCATATTTGTTTTCAACTTCCAGATACTCAGCGCGACCGGGAGACTCGGCTCGCCTGCTCTCGCTGTTCCGGGTGTCCGTCTTGGTGATGTTCTTGTGGAGCTCCTCGGACCACCATGGTATGGTACGTATAATTTTTGAATGTGCTCTTTGTGTGTGTTTTGTGTTATGTATATCGTGTCTAGTGTTGCTGTGTGTTCTGACCGTGAGTTGACCAACTGGTTTGTTTTCTTACGAAATGTCCGCCAGTTGGCCTTTATGAGCAGTGTCAATGTGTTTTCTGTGTGCTTGTTATACGCACCATTTGTTTTTAACATGTTCATTTTAACTGTTAAACCATTGCGGTCCGAGTTAGCTGCACATCCGACTTGGTTGTTTTTACCTATCCGGTCCAGCAGGTCAGTTGTACGTGTCGCTGTGTGCTGTGTCCGCGTCCGGTCGCTGTTTCTACCATCCCACCAGGTGCCCGAAATATCAGGAGTAGGCCACCGATGCACGAGCCAGCGTGTCCCAGCGCTTGCGTACGGGGCACAGCTGGCTAAATGCATGGTGGTCCACCTGGTGGGATTTTGCTCGGGTGCAATTTTTGCAGGAGGGGGGCCCGCCCGACAGCCACGCCGTGCACTCGCTCCTCAGGTGGGGGCCACCGCAGTGGCCGCAGAGATCGACGGCGTCCCCGCAGAAGCGCTTGCTATGGCCGAAGCCCAGACACCTGGTGCATTGCACCAGAGGGGTCTGGTCCTCGACCCGCACGTTCTGCAGGTCCACCCTCATTTTCCCTGCGGCCACTGCGTTACCCCAAATTTTGGGGGACACCGAGAGCACGACGTGATTGCTGTGCGGGTTCTTCGCCTTCCTCCTGTACTTCACTTCCAACCGGTCGTCCTCCCTGTCGAGGTGGTCAAAAACAGACCGATTTTGCCTCCTCAGGGCCTCTATCACCTCTTCATCGGTGTGCACCGATAGGACGTCCCTGAGGATAAGCAGGGGGTCTCTGTTCTTGACCTCCTCGACAGAGAGGCCCTCACACTCTTCCAACCTCTTCCTAACCTTTTCTCTCTCCTCCTTATTTATACACCCCATGATCACCTTTTGATCCTTTGCTTTGCGGACCCTTTCAATTTGGACCCATCCCGCCTTGGCATCCATGGCCTTCCTCACTCTGGCCAGGACCTCGTCCCCGGTCTCGGTCTCGTCTTTCGACGTGACCACGACCGAGTGTAACGTGGTCCCGGTCGCAGGAGTAGGGCCGGTCCTCAAAACGCCGGCGTATGTGGGTTTTTCCCGGCTGGATGTGATCGCCTCCTTGAGTTGGTCCATTTGCGCTCTGTGCTCTTGGAGCTGCCGGGCGTGTTCCCGGAGCTCCTGTGCCAGGTTTACTCCAGGCGCCGCTTCTGTTTTCCCGTCCTCGCTTTCCTTTCGTTTTGTCTCACTGTCCCTTTTTTCCTCGTTCTGGGCATCGTTCTGCGCCTCTGCCTCTTTTAGCAGTCTGAGCAGGTGGTGGAGGGCCTGTTTCAGGGTTTCCTTCAGGTCCCCTTTGAGGTTCCTGGATTCGCTCAGGGCCGCGTGACCCTTCGCGAACCAGGACCTCGCCTGCTGCGCTCTTTCTGCAGGTGTGGTGGTAGACAGGGAGAGCTTTGGCGAGAACGCCGCCCTCTCGGTTTTCGCCGCCTGCTCCTTCTTCGCCTTTCTCGTGCCCGGTGGTACGGCAGAAGAGGTTGTCGGTGCGGGGGAGGGAGTCCTCACGCCCGGGTTTTTGGTGCCAGGTGGGCTCGGTTTCCCTTTCGGGTCCGAGGTGACACTCGCCTCCCACTCACCGACACTTCTCCTCACATTTGTGACAGGCGGCGGCGACCGAGACATTCTCGATGTTTTTTCCGGGTTCCTGGATTTTGCGGGTGTTCTGAACCCGAACATCTTTTTATAGTCTATTTTTGTTTGTTTCAGGTAATGCGAGGTACGGGGGGCTGGCCAGCAGCTTCGAGCTCCGCAGGTAAGTATGTGTATGTATGTACGTGTGTGTTTAGGTGTTTGTGTGTGTGCGGGTGTGTATGTGTGTACGCGTATGTATGTATGAAATGTACTTACTTGGTTGTATATATGTAAGTGTGTTTGTGTGTCTATGTGTGAGTATAATATCTATGTGCAAGCACGTACAGTCAAATATAGTGCACACTGTGCGCAGTCTTCTTCTGGGTAATTATTTACTAAAATAATTCATTTAATAATAATTATAAGTCAGTAGTTCGAATGAAATAAAATTAGAATAAGTTAGAATAAGTTACTATACCTATTATATCGCTAAATATTTTAATATTGGGGAGGTATACCCAATAAGATATACCTTACGGTCAAAACAGTCTTAAGAGCGTCAAAAGCGTACAAATAATTACCCTATATTTGATAGTCAGATAGTCTTTTTCTACAGTCAAAATTGCAAGATAATAATAATAACAATAAATTAGATTGAAATAACTATTACTATAGGGACTGACCCAATAAGGTACAGTCTCTGTGTCGATTTCTTATTTAATGCCAAAATTTGTGTAAAAAATTATTTTACTTGTCGATGGTCGATATATGTGTAATTGCTTACAGTCGTATTTTATAGAATAAAGGCTTTATATATATTTTGCCTAATTAGATTAGATTGTACCCTAAGGGTACCATCGTACGTCGAATGTCCGAAGAAAAAGTCAAAAAATGTCAATAGCGTCGATATCGATAAGAAAAATAAGTCAACTTTCGGCAGAAATTTCTCTCGTCCACCTTAGTGAATCAAAAGAGAGCGGGTGGGCGGGCTTTCAAAAAGGAAAAATCGCGAAAATCCGGGAAACTACCGGGCGGATTTTGACGAGCGAGGTGTCTAATAAAAGAGCTCGTCAAGACGCAGCTATTGAATCCAAAAAAGGGGGCAATCGGTGCACGGACCGCGAAAATTTAAAGTGTGTAAGTTAAGAATTTGGAAAATTTGGGAAAATGAAACTATTGAAAATTTTGAAATAAAACTAGGGGGGATGGATAGGTATTCGCGAGACAATTAAGGCGATATAAAATTTTTCAAAATCCACCGAGAAATGACAGAATTATATTAGATTTAAATTTGATCAAATATATTTTGTATGGAGAACCGGACTTGACCACTACGGCTCGGTTCCCTTGAAAAATAAAATTTTTGATTTTGATTTCGAAAACGGTCAAAACAGACGGGGATTAGTTAATTAATGAATTTATGTGTAATAAATATGTGGTCTATTTTTAATAATTTCGAACTTATTCGCGTTTTACCTATTTATTTTCTATTATATAGAAAAAAGGAAAAATCGCGAAAATCCGGGAAACTACCGGGCGGATTTTGACGAGCGAGGTGTCTAATAAAAGAGCTCGTCAAGACGCAGCTATTGAATCCAAAAAAGGGGGCAATCGGTGCACGGACCGCGAAAATTTAAAGTGTGTAAGTTAAGAATTTGGAAAATTTGGGAAAATGAAACTATTGAAAATTTTGAAATAAAACTAGGGGGGATGGATAGGTATTCGCGAGACAATTAAGGCGATATAAAATTTTTCAAAATCCACCGAGAAATGACAGAATTATATTAGATTTAAATTTGATCAAATATATTTTGTATGGAGAACCGGACTTGACCACTACGGCTCGGTTCCCTTGAAAAATAAAATTTTTGATTTTGATTTCGAAAACGGTCAAAACAGACGGGGATTAGTTAATTAATGAATTTATGTGTAATAAATATGTGGTCTATTTTTAATAATTTCGAACTTATTCGCGTTTTACCTATTTATTTTCTATTATATAGAAAAAAGGAAAAATCGCGAAAATCCGGGAAACTACCGGGCGGATTTTGACGAGCGAGGTGTCTAATAAAAGAGCTCGTCAAGACGCAGCTATTGAATCCAAAAAAGGGGGCAATCGGTGCACGGACCGCGAAAATTTAAAGTGTGTAAGTTAAGAATTTGGAAAATTTGGGAAAATGAAACTATTGAAAATTTTGAAATAAAACTAGGGGGGATGGATAGGTATTCGCGAGACAATTAAGGCGATATAAAATTTTTCAAAATCCACCGAGAAATGACAGAATTATATTAGATTTAAATTTGATCAAATATATTTTGTATGGAGAACCGGACTTGACCACTACGGCTCGGTTCCCTTGAAAAATAAAATTTTTGATTTTGATTTCGAAAACGGTCAAAACAGACGGGGATTAGTTAATTAATGAATTTATGTGTAATAAACATGTGGTCTATTTTTAATAATTTCGAACTTATTCGCGTTTTACCTATTTATTTTCTATTATATAGAAAAAAGGAAAAATCGCGAAAATCCGGGAAACTACCGGGCGGATTTTGACGAGCGAGGTGTCTAATAAAAGAGCTCGTCAAGACGCAGCTATTGAATCCAAAAAAGGGGGCAATCGGTGCACGGACCGCGAAAATTTAAAGTGTGTAAGTTAAGAATTTGGAAAATTTGGGAAAATGAAACTATTGAAAATTTTGAAATAAAACTAGGGGGGATGGATAGGTATTCGCGAGACAATTAAGGCGATATAAAATTTTTCAAAATCCACCGAGAAATGACAGAATTATATTAGATTTAAATTTGATCAAATATGGGTTAGGTTAGGTTAGGTTAGGTTAGGTTAGGTTAGGTTAGGTTAGGTTAGGTTAGGTTTTTTTTTTTTTTTTTTTCTAGCTGCTACCTCCGGCGATGAAAGCCGCAGACTGTGTCTGTCTATATGTTCCTTTCATACCAGTTCTCGCTGTTATTCCGCTCGCACTTTCGTTCTGCATACTGTTTCTTTCTTTCATTCGTCTCTTTTATGCTCTTCGGCTGGGATTGCCGATTCCCTACTGGTATCTATCTATCTATCTATATTTTATCTTATGTGGTACTGGGAGGTTTCCACGAGGGTTTTACTTTTTTATTTTTACATTTTCACTTACAACTATCTTACAGCTTATATCTTAACTTTACAGTATTACATTTATATTATTTATTTGTTCTTACATATTATTCTTAACTATTTCCTTATTACTAATTACATTAGCTGGTCATATGTTCCACATAAATATACACAGATATTTTGTGAACATACATTTACGTGCTGTTCCTTTTAATAACCACTTTTGCTATTTGCTCGCAATATTTTAGGAACACTAGTTTGTCCTTACTGCCCATTATGTGTGCTGTGTTGTATATTGTTATTTTTGTGTTGATTTTATTTTCTACTTCCAATCTTTTACTTTCGAAGATAGGGCAGTCGAACAGGATATGCGGAACAGACTCTATTGCGCCGGGTTCGCATTGACATGATGGGTTGTCCTTGCATCTGAATCTATTCAGGTACTCGGAGAACCCACCATGACCTGTCATTATCTGCGTCCGCAGCCCTGATATTTCCAATTTCCTGACTGCCCTATAGGCTGCGACGGCGTCCGGAAGGAAGATTTTTGTGACACTGCCTGTTGTCTCGGACCTGTACCTTTCGTTCCATTCGTCAACCGTACGCTTTCTCAAGCATCGCTTGACGAATGATACGGGGCACAGGTCGTAGCATGGTGCGACCTTAGCGTTTAGCGCCGCTTCTTTTGCCAGCTGATCTGCACGCTCATTTCCTGGCATTCCGGCGTGCGCCTTGATCCAGTACAGAGCCAATGTTCTGTTCTGGTGCATTATTTGCCTAAGGTTCCGGTGTGTTCTTAATGCCAGGTGATGGGTGCAGTTTTCCGCTGTCAGTGATTGAAGAGCAGCCATCGAATCGCTATATATTGCGAAGCTGGTCTCTTTTCGATTTAGTGCCACCTCACTTGCTTTCCAAATGGCCAGGAGTTCCGCCTGGTAGACGGTGCAATAGGACGGCAGAGCAAGCTTGACGGCCCTGACCTCGCCATCACCTTTCCATATGGACAGCGCGGCGCCGACACGTCCGTCAATCTTGCTCCCATCAGTGAAGATCTTTAGATCGTAATCGCTGTTCGCGTCTAGATGTTCCTGGTCTACCAGGCTTATGAACTCGATGTCCATTTGTTCCGCTGGGTGAGGGGCTTCGGCTGCTGGAGCCCTACGCTCGATCTTCCTTCCGGCAAGCTCTGGCTGGGGTACACCCCTCTTTGCTTCATACAGTGCGGCTACCTCCTGCACCCGAAGGTCGAGTGGAAGTATCCCAGCCAGTACCAGCGCTGAATTCAGCGACACCGTCTTGTACGCCTTGCATATCTTTTGGAGGAAGGCTCTCTGTATGCCACCTAGCTTCTTCCGGATTCCCAGCTTTTTGGCTGCTGGAGCCCAAACACTGGCCGCGTACATGACTATCGGCTCCACGGTAGCTGTGTATATAGTCCTCAGCACTTCGGGGTGGAGTCCCCAACTCACCTTCGCTGCCCTTGTGAGCTGTTTATGCACCGCTATTGCTTTGTTACCCACGCTGGTGACATGGGAGTTGAAGGTGAGTTGGTCATCTAAGGTGACTCCTAAGAGTTTTAATTCTCTGCCCGTTTTGATCTCTATACCTCCCATGCTCAGGCGTGGGACGTCGTACTTGGTCTTTTTGGTGATCACTATTGCGTTCGTCTTGTGTGGAGCGAATTTGAGTTTATTTCCGACGCCCCACGCTCGAACATATTCGAGGGCGGGGTTTGCTTTCCCCTCGATCTCCTGTGCTGTGTCGCCATGGAACAGTAGGGCGACGTCGTCCGCAAAGGCTTGCCCGTAGTCAGCCCTCCGTTCCAGGCCTCTCAGAAGTGGGTCGAGGACTACATTCCACAGCACCGGCCCGCCGATTGAGCCCTGCACGCAGCCTTTGCTGGTGCTCCTGCGATGTTCAATGCCAGCGTATCTAAGTTTAATGGAGCGCTCTTCCAGGTAGCTGTTGATGACGCGACGTAAGTTTCGTGGGCAGCCCTCTTCTGCTAGCCTCGTTTTTATTTTTGGCCACCAGGCGTTATCGAAGGCTCCCTCTATGTCCAGTGAAATGAGAGCCACGATCTTCTTTTCGGCTAACTTGCCTTTGATGTATTTCACCAGATCATAGAGGGAGTCCTCGCTGCTTCTTTGTGGCATGAAGCCATATTGACGAGTGCTCAACTTTGGTATTATGTAGAACTTCAGTCGCGCCATCAACATCTTCTCAAAGATCTTTCCCAGTATGGGCAGGAGCCCTATAGGTCGGAGGGACTTAGGTGTGTCGTAAGTTTCTTTACCAGGTTTCCTAAGTACTACCACGGTCGCCTCCTTCCATAGTCTGGGAAAGTACTCCATTTCTAAGCACTTGTTAACCATGCCTAGAAAGAACTCTGGGTCACTCTCGATGGCGTTGACACAGATATCCGCTGTGAATCCATCCGAGCCAGGGGCTTTTTTGGAGTTAAAGGACTTTGCTGCGATCTTCAGTTCTCTCATCGTGAAGGGAGGGTCATCCCGCTCCCCTGGGTCAGTCATGTGCTCGGCTTCTCTAGCCCTGACTCTGACAGCTTGGTGTTCTGCACTGTCTTCTTCTTCTTTGTCTTCAGGGTAGAAGGTTTCGGCCAACAATCTTGCCGATTCCCCGGCATCAAGGACCCTCCCCCCAACGGTGAGTGGCAGGTCCTCCTCCCTCTTCCTCGTCCTCCCAATTACCCTATAAATGCCGCCCCAGAGGCTTTCCCGTCCTGTTTTTCGCAGAACTCCTTCCAGCTCTGGATTTGCGCTCTTTTAGTTGCCTCTTCATATTCGTCTCTCTTCGACAGGTAGTCGGCTACCACTGCTGCGTGACGGATTGGCGCTGCGCGAGATATTCTGTTCCTCCGGGTGGCTACCTCTTTCTTAAGTTTCTGGAGCTCTTCGGACCACCACGGCAAGGTAAGTGTATTTGTATTCTTTTTCTTGGGTATTGTGTGGGTGCATGCTTGTGTTATTATGTTTGTGTATAGTGTTACTGTATGTTCCAGGTGTGTTGTGTTAGTTATGTTAGAGAAGATGTCTGTTGATAAGTTGTGTTCCGTTGCCAACTGGCTTAATTTCTCACGAAATCTTTGCCAGTTGGCTTTTTTTGTATTGTAGAGTCTTGTTGTGCGTGTGATGTTTGTACCTTTTGAACGTGTGAGTTGCATGTTGAATGTTATGCCGTTGTGGTCCGAGCTCGTCAGACTTCCGTCCACCTGCCAGTCTGTGACCCGGTCCAACAGCTCCGCAGAGCACGCCGTGACGTCAATGCAGCTGCAAAATCGTTTGCCGCCTCTTACCGTGTCGAAGGTAGGCTTGTTCCCGGTGTTGAGGATATAGAGCTGCAACTCGTCGAGCGTGGTAAGGAGCTCCGTTCCCCTTATGTCGTCCCTGTCGCTGCCCCACCAGGCGTTCCGGGCGTTGCTGTCGCCACCGATAAGGATCCGCCTGTGTTGCAGCGCCTCTCCTATCCTCCTCAGCTGGTTGAGGTACGGCTCTAAAGATTTGTCCGGTTCGAAATAAAAGGATACCAGGGTGGCATACCAGGCTTTGGTTCGGGCTTCTACCACGACTATGTTTTTGGTAGTAAGTTGCGGGTAAGGTCTTATGTCTATATCTTGGTCAAAGATGGCAATTGCCGCCTTTGACGGGCCCTCACCGTCGCTCTGATATATCCTCGCCCCCCGGTAATCCTTCATCCGTGTACCTCCTCCAACGTAGGGCTCCTGGAGAAGCGCTGCGGCCACGCCCCGCACACTGGCCTCCAGCATTAGCTCATCCGTCGCCAATTTTTTGCGTTGGAGATTCGCTTGCAGTACAGCGTACGGGGCGTCGGCGCGTCGGACAACTTCAGCAATACGCCACTGACGCTCTAGCTAACGTGTCCCAGCGCTTTCGCACTGGGCACTGTCTGCTGAATGCGTCGTGGTCCACCTGGTGGAGTTTCGCCAGGGTACAGTTTTTACATGAAGGGGGTGTCCTAGCGAGCCAGTCGGGACACTCATTTCTCAAATGGGGGCCACCGCAGTGACCGCAGAGGTCAATGGTTTCCCTGCAGAACCTCTTTCCGTGCCCGTAACCTAGACATCTAGTGCATTGCACTAGTGGTGTCTGGTCCTCCACCAGCACTGTTTGCAGGTCAACCCTTAACCTGCCTGCGGTCATCGCTCTATTCCATATAGTTGGAGAGACCCTGAGCACTATATGTGCGTTGTGTGGGTTTCGGGCTTTCCTCCTATATTTTATTTCGACTCTGTCTTCCTCGCTGTTGAGGCCGCCAAAAACAGACCCGTTCTGTTTTTTCAGTGCGTCTATTATTTCCGTATCCGTGTGGACGGTTAGGACGTCTTTAATAATTAGAAGCGGGTCTCTATTTTTTACCTCCTCAACAACGAGGGTGTCTCCTTTCTCTTCTATTCTTTTCTTTAGTTTTTCTCTCTCGTCTTTGTTTGTGAACCCCATTATTATTTTCCTATCTTTTGCTTTCCTTACGCGGTCTACCTGAATCCAGCCTTCCTTCGCATCCACTGTTTTCCTGACCTTTTCAAGAACCTCGTCCCCGGTTTCAAGCTCGTTCTTTGAGGTCACTATGACCGAGTGGAGCGTGGGTTTGCTTTGTATAGTGCTTGTCTTCAGGGTTTCCGCGTAAGTAGGCTTCCTCTGGGACGACTCTATTGCTTCCTTTAGCTTTTCCATTTCGAGCCGGTTCTCTTGGAGCAGCTTGCTATGCGCCTGGAGTTCCCGGCTTAGTCTTTGAATGTCCTCTGTGTTGGTCTCTTTTATGGCTCCAGGCGCATGCCTAATATTTTCCCCATCTGCGCTCTCCCCCTCCCTGTTTATTTTTTCTTCGTGATTTTTTGCCCCATGTGCCTCAGCCTCCTTATATATTCTGTGGAGGTGATTTAGGGCCTGCCTCAAGGTGTCTCTGAGGTCTCCTTTTAGATTTCTTGATTCGGTAAGGGCCGAGTGGCCCTTACCGAACCAAGATTTTGCGGCCTCTGCCCGTTCCTCCGGTGACTTCTCCGGCTGCAGAGACATCTTGGGTGAGAATGTCTGTTTCACGGTTTTATAAGCATGTTCTTTCCTAGACACCTTTTTCGTTCCAGGTGGCGCTGCCGTGGATGTTGTAGGCCTGGGTGAGGGAGTTCGCATGATTGCGCTTTCTTTTACCGTTGGACTCTTGCTGGTTGCTGATCCCGCTTCCCACTCACCAACACTGCGTCTTACGTTTATTTCTGGTTGTGGGGAGCCCTTCCGGGCCTGGGTCTCAGTCTGTCTTGGTTTTGCCGGGGTCCTAATTCCCAACATGTTTTCTAATTTGGGTTGGCGAACCTGTCGTCTCCCTTATGGTTATGGTAGTATTTTTATATATTAATGTATGTGTGTGCGTGTGTGTGTGTATGTTTATGTATACGTGTGTGTGTGTGTGTGTGTGTGAACGTACGTTTGTGAGTTTTTAAGTTGTACACTATGTGTACCGTCTTATACCTAGTTTAAGTTATGTAAAAATATCGTGTTGTATATACTCCTATATACGTCCTAGTTATTTATGTGATGAACGATCCAGTCGTTCTCCAGTCTGTTGAATACGTTTGGTCAAGTCTGTATAAGTATGCAAGGATGTTTCAATGTTTGAGTGTGTGTAATTGTTTGTGTGCGTGTGTACGTATGTTTGTGTATGTGTGTGTGTTTTAGCGTGTGTGTATAGCTTGACTAGTCTATTCTTTTATTTAAGTGCACCTTGTGCACAGTCTTAATGCTAAAAAATAAAATAATATAGAATAATATTCCCAATAATATGGTTTGAGTCTGTAATAGCAATTTTGCGGTAATCAAAAGGAACCGCTACGTAATAAAGACAAACACAAATAATTTTAGTCAGTATATTCCTGTTTACATTCAGAGATTACAATTTTCTTCAAAAATAAAAAAAAAAAAATAAAAAATAAAAAAAAAGAAAAAAAAAAGAAAAAAAAAATAGAGTCTTTTTTATTTTGGCTCTACCTAGAGTCCGACTCTTTGTCTCAATAGACGGGTCTCAACGAGCCCTCTTCAACAAACCCAAACTCGGGTACTCCAGCCTCACGGGTTCCGGAGATATTGCCGTGTGAAAATCTTGTTTTTCAGGCAAGATGGCGGCTGTGGATTTTGAAAGTTGTATATCTCAGGAGCGGGCGGGCCGATTTTCCCCGGGTTTGGGATGTCTTACAGCTCTCGTTGAGCCCCTCCAAGTGGGATCCCTTTCAGGACAGAAAATTTCAGAAAATTTCAGGCTCCTGAAAATTCCTGAAAGCTGGAAAAAATTTTGCCGACCCTATTCTAGAGCCCAGGGGAGTCATTAAGCCGGAAACCCCGGCTCTCTACGTCAATCCGTTCGTGAGATATCGTTGTCTATAGTTTTTAAATATGGCCGCCGTAGCTGTCAAACTTAAAGTTTGACTGGCTGTATCTCCCGAACCGCACGCCGTAGAAAGCCCGAGTTTGGACTCTTACAGTGTGGAATTGCCTCCTGTAGCTGCTTTTACCACTTTCAGACACCCGAAATTTTGTGTGCTCCGATCCGCCTGAAAACCAGTGGGGTGGTAGCTGGTTTCCTCCCGGCCCTGAATTCGAAGTTCGCAGTTTCCTGCGGGCCTCGGTTCGGGAGTAACAGCGAATCGAAGAATTCCAAAATGGCGGCCAACTGTCAAACTCCGACTTTGGCGGGCTATATCTCCGGTTTAAAAAGTCGGAGCGACTCGGGGTTTTGGGTGTTAACGTTGGCCGCACCTAAACTATGGCCTGAAAGTGGTTTCAGGCTGGAATTTTTTCCGTCCTGAAAAAGGTCCTGAAAGTGGTGTTCCCTTATTCTAAAAATAAAATCACACTCCGCAAAGAAAATTCCAGTGATCTAGCACTTGTGGTTTCGAAGTTATTAAACTTTAAAGTTTTTGTTCCTGAAAAACAAAATGGCAGAAATTTGGTTTTTTCTCAATTTTGAAGTTATTTACTCCGTGTTTGGGTTCTAATAAGTGCCAAATGGGTTTCCAAATCGATTTCTGTGGTTAAAATTTTGAATTGATGTATGGATTTTATTTAATTAGTGAAAATTGTAAAAAATTTAATATCTTCGGAACCGGTTAACCAAAAATTTTGAAAAAAATGTTAAAATTTATGTAAAATGGTGTTTTATACTAGACAATTTATTTCAAGACAAATTTTTAAAAATTTACAGGTATTTTTCCTGAAAAACAAGTTTTTTCAGGAAAACGGTTATTTCTTATTTGTTTATAGGCGAAAAATTTTGAATTTTTGTAAATATGTTGCTCAAGTGAGCGCGCAACCGATAAATTTTACAGATTAAAAATATATTAATTTTCAAAGGAGTTATTCACTGTCAAAATTTCAAAGTTTAATAGCTTACAGTTGGATAGCTAATTGCTGAAAAATTTTTCTTTTTTCGCAGTTTGGTGTCTTATTGCGGTGCCCCGATGACTGCCAAGTTTCGTCTGTGTAGCACCACGCGTTGCAATTTTCAGCTCCACGTGGTTTTCAGAAAAAGTGGTATATCTCATAAAGGCGTGGTCCAAAAATTCTGTTTTTTGTGTCCAGTCTTGCGGGCAGGTATCCTGCACCAGGGGGTGTAAAAATCCCCTGGGGGTACCGATCTTAATTCCGCAGCGTCTTCGAAAAACTGATATTCTTTAAGCTTTTAACCTTAAAAGCACGTGTTGTTAACGGTTTTTCTCGATTTTTGGCACTTTTCCACTGTGATCCAGGTTTGCACTAAACACAATCTTATGCACTGCACGAAAACACAACTTTTGGTACTTGTTTTATCTAAGTCGGGCCAGAATTACCAAAGTTACAGATTTTTTTGTTCGGAGCACGTGTATATTGCTTCCGTTCGCGTCAACGCTTGGAGTGCGACTGGTTAGGTTAGGTTAGGTTAGGTTAGGTTAGGTTAGGTTAGGTTAGGTTAGGTTAGGTTAGGTTAGGTTAGGTTTTCCGAGAGGGTCGATCAACAATCGATGCTATCTTGCACGTAAAGGCCCTCTCGGATGAGGCGGTGGCCCAGGGCGGGGTGATGTTGGCCGTTTCGCTCGATATAGCCAACGCCTTCAACTCCCTGCCGTGGGCCAGCATAAGAGAGGCACTTAAATTTCACAGGGTGCCTCTCTACCTCAGCCGGATCGTCGGAGCCTACCTCTCCGACAGGTATATCACATACCCAGGGCAAGGAGGACACACACTCAGTCGGGAAATGACGTGCGGTGTTCCACAGGGATCGGTTCTCGGTCCGCTCCTGTGGAACATCGGATACGACTGGGTGCTGCGGGGCGATCTTCCCCCGGGAGCTTCCGTGACGTGTTACGCAGACGACACGTTGGTCACGGCCCGGGGGAATAAATACGAGGAGGCTGCCCGTCTTGCCACGGATGCTGTGGCACTGGTGGTTGGCAGAATCGAGATGTTGGGGCTCCAGTTGGCGTGCAATAAAACCGAGGCCCTGTGTTTCCACGGGCCGAGGAGGGCGCCGCCACGGGGGTCCCACATACTCGTGGGTGGAACCCGCGTCGAGGTTGAGTCGACTATGAAGTACCTGGGACTCACCCTCGACAGCCGCTGGAACTTCCGCGAGCACTTCACTCGCTTGGCTCCCCGGTTAATGGGCGCGGCTGCTGCGTTAAAGCGGCTGTTGCCCAATCTCGGGGGGCCCAGTGCGAGCAGCCGCCGCCTATACATGGGCGTGGTGCGGTCCATGGCCCTATACGGGTCACCCGTCTGGGCGGAGGCCCTGACAAGGCAGAACGTCACCCTCCTCAAAAAACCGCAGAGGGTGATGGCCGTCGGGGTCATCCGTGGTTACCGCACCATCTCCTTTGAGGCGGCGTGCTTACTGGCTGGGTGCCCTCCTTGGGATCTGGAGGCGGAGGTCTATGCTGCGATGTATCGATGGCGCAGAGACCTCCGGCTCCGGGAGGAACACCCTACGCCCAAGGAGGAGGAAGCGCGGAAGTTCCACGCTCTACAGTCCATGACTGCTAAGTGGAAGGAGAGGCTGGCCGAACCTACGGCTGGCCTCAGGACTGTGGAGGCTGTCCGCCCAGTGCTCGAAGACTGGATGGACAGGCGGCATGGGTCACTGACCTTCCGGCTGGTGCAGGTGCTCTCGGGACACGGGTGTTTCGGGAGGTACCTGTGCCGCACAGCCGGAAGGGAGCCAACCACCCAGTGCCACCATTGTAGCTGCGACGAAGACACGGCGCAGCACACACTGGAAGTATGTCCTGCCTGGGATAGTCAGCGCCGTGTCCTCGTCGCTGCAGTGGGGCCAGACCTCTCGCTCCCGGCCGTAGTAAAAGCCATGGTGGAGAGCGAGAGGTCGTGGAAAGCGGTAAAATCCTTCTGCGAGGAAGTCATCTCGCAGAAGGAGGCTGCGGAGAGGGAGCGAGAGAAAACCTCAGACCTCCCTATCCGCAGCCGGAAAACCGGGCGTAGGGGAAGGGCTCCTCACGCCCTTCTCCTACCCCCATAACGGAGGCTTTGGTGCAGGATACGGGGGTATCCTGTGCCAAATTGACATGCCTCGAGGTGGCGCGCGCGGTGTTCCCGCGCGCACCTCAAGACGGGGGGATGGAGAAGCTCCAGCTCCATCCCTACAAGCGAAGGGCCCTGCCGCGGGCAGACGCCGCCGGGACCACGGACGACTGCTTCTAGCTTACCCGCAGTCCCGGCAAAGGGCGTACTGAGGAACACCGTGGGGTTTTAGCCGGTAGGAGTCCGGCATATCCTCTCAGCTGCCCCCGCGCAGAGAGGAACCCATGATGGGTTTCCCCACGAAAAAAAAAAAAAAAAAAAAAAAAAAAGGTTAGGTTAGGTTAGGTTAGGTTAGGTTAGGTTTTTTTTTTTTTTTTTATAATAATCTATTTTATTAATTTTAGAACCTCGCTAAAGGATACGGGCGTTCTAAAATTTTATTGTGTTTCATAGAATCAGATAAGTTTAAATGATTGTGATTGATTTTTTTTTTTTTTTTTTTTTTTTTTTTTTTTTTTTTTTTTTTTTTTTTTTTTTTAAATATATATATATATATATATATGTAAATATAACAGATATAAATTAATATTCATGATATCTCACTGTTGAAATCTTTTAATGATTTCACAATCACTTCAACGTGATTTATAAACGTTTTTATATATGAGTCTTTTCCAATAAGTTTCGAAATGTCAAATGGATCGCTTATATTTTCATAATTACACATAGATGTATGGTTGTATCTGCTGTTGTTATATTTTGGGCATTCTTCCAGTAGGTGTTGTATAGTTTGGGGTGTTGTGGAATCGCAAGGACACTTATCTGTAGATTTTATTTTAAACCTATGTAAATATGCTAAATTGTACCCGTGTCCGGTAAGAATTTGTGTTAGTTCGAACGATGGAGTTACTGTATTAAAAAGGTTATGTATTATTTCAAGATTAGGGCATAATTTTCTTGTGTGTTCTCCCTGTATTCCTGTTCTATATATTTCATTTGATTTTGCTAAGTTTTGTGCTTTCACTTCATGTTTAATTAAACTTATTGGAAATTTTGTATAGTCATAAGCCTGATGTGAAGATGCTGCGGCTTTAGCAGCAGCGTCAGTCTCTTCATTTCCTTCTAAACCAATGTGTGATTTAACCCAAGCAAAAGTCACTTTACCGTTTACATCATTTATATACTTGATGCTTTTGTGTATAGCAGCAGCTGCAGCGTATGTGCTGTCCTTATTTCTAATTTCTTGCAAGCTGGATAAGGAATCGGTGAGTATGATCAAGTCGATGATACTGTTTTGCTCAGCCCAGCTGCAGGCCTGCTGTATGGCAAAGAGTTCCGCCTGGTAGACGGAGCAAGCATGATACAGTTTGAACTTTCTGATGATTTTTTGTCCATCGGGTTTATAAGCCACAAAGGCAGCTCCGACCTTGTTATCATACTTGCTGCCGTCCGTATATACCAGAGTGCTCTCCGGAGAACAAAGGGTGGTAATATCTTCCTGAGTTACAGCGTGAGTGATCTCAATTCTTGTTCTCTCGGCAGGGTGTAGGAGCTCCCAGGGACTTGCTGGGCACTCCAAAATTACATCGTCCGGGAGTAGGGGTGTTAATCCCAACGCCTTAGCAGTTTCCACCGCCTCGACCTCGCCAACCTTGAGATGAAGCGGTGTCAGGCGGGCTAACGCGATGGCCGCTGTTGCTGATACTGTGCGGAATGATCTTATGATTTTTATGGCGAATGTTCTCTGAAGCGATTTTAATTGGTTCCTGGCCGTCTCATATTTCATGGCTGACCCCCATACCCCCGCTGCATACGTGACCGTGGGCTCAATAACCTGTTTGTAAATCACCCTGACATTTTCAGGGTGGGCTCCCCATGTAGGTCTTACGAATTTAGTTAATTTATTGTATATGGTTTGTGCTTTATTTGTGACGTACTTTACATGTTTTAGAAATTTTAAATTCTTGTCAATTATAATACCTAGTAACTTTATATCATCAACAAATTGCAGATCTATCCCGTGTAATTTTATATTAACTGTCTTAGCCTTCGGCGTGAAGGCTATGACCTGTGTCTTGCTTGGCCCGAATTCAAGTTTTACATCATTCCCCCATTTTACAATTAGCTCTAATGCCTTATTGACCCTAATTTCTACGTCTGCTGGTTTTTTACCCTTGACTATGAGCAGTACATCGTCCGCAAAGGCCTGTATGTGGCACCCGTCCGGAAGTTTTGTTTCAAGCAAATCATCCAAAATAATGTTCCAGAACAGGGGGCCACACACAGACCCCTGAATACATCCCCTGCTCATAGTTTTGGTTGCCGTAATATCCGCATAATTAAGGGAGACTTTGCGGTCTTTCACATAGCTAAGGATAATCCTGTAGATATTTTTTGGGCAGTTCCCCTGGCGGAGTCTCTTAAAGAGCACTGGCCACCAGGCATTATCGAACGCGGCTCTTATATCTAAGGAGACTGCTATCACCAGTTGCTTATTACTTTTTGCCTCCTTTATTATGTTTAATGCGTTCCTCAACGCGTCCATGGTTGATTTCTGTTCTTTGAACCCATATTGTAGCTGATTCGAAAAATTATTTTTATCCAAATGGTAAGTTAATCTTTTGCAAATTAATTTCTCAAGTAATTTTCCAAAAATATTAAGTAGTCCTATTGGGCGGTACGACGACGTTTCAGAGTAATTTGCTCTGTTAGGTTTCGGGATGATTATCACGTGAGCAGTTTTCCACGTTTCCGGAAAGTAAGCCAAATCTAAACACTTATTCATGATTTTCGTTATTGTACTAGTGAACTCTGATGTAGAAGCTAGGCAGATGTCTGCAGTTAAATGGTCCAGGCCAGGTGCTTTTTTGGCACTCATGCTTTCCAGGCAGCCCAGTACTTCTACCTCAGTGAATGGTTTATCATCCTGCGTATTGGGGATTAGTGTCATTTGTGTTCTCATTAGTTTCTGTCTGTCAGTTGCGTCTTCTGTGTCGTCAGGATAAAATTTGTTGAGTAATGAATTTGCAGTTTCTGTGGTTGTTGATGTGTGGTTAATGCCATCATCAGAGACAGTTAGGCATGGTGTTGATTGCGGATTGTTTTTTAATAATCTATTGGTTAGGGACCAGACATTTTATTTCCCTTGCTTATTGCAAAACTCGCGGAAATGTTCAGTCGATGTTTTCCTAACTGCTTTTGCATACTGGTCCTTCAACAGGTTTCTTTCAATAATAGCATTTTCAATTGATTTTCCAGATTTTACAAGGTCTTGGATTGTGTGGTGCATTTTTATTACCTGCTTCTTGATCTTATCTAACTCTGAATTCCACCACGGAATGTATGTATTGTATGGTTTTTTAATTCTAAATGATGTATCACTAGCATTTTGTATAGATTTGATTGTCTCCAGTATGAATTTTTCTAGCTCTTTACTCTTGAAAGTTTCTATATTATTGTTAAGAAAATTATTACTATTAAATGTATTTTTTAAATGAATTTTGAACTCTTCCCAGTTGGCGTTGTCAGTCGAATATTTGTAAGTAGTCTGTCTTTTCCTTTTACTTAATTTAATATCCCCTAGTCGCAAAGTATAATCTATGGCTTCATGCCCACTGGAGGGGCAGGCCTCGGTGTTAATCCTCCAGTCCTCCACTCTCCGTGAGATGCTGTCAGAATACAGTGTAATGTCAATGATGGAGTTTCTATCGATGCCATGAGAAATAGTTGAAAATGTAGGAGTGTTACCAGAATTACCAATAATCAGGTCATGTGTAACTATTAAGTTATTAACATCGACTCCCCTTTTGTTGGTCTTGGAGGAGCCCCAGTTTGGGTGCCATCCATTCAGATCTCCTCCTATTAAAATCTGTGCGTGCCTGTGGGTTTTAAGGAACATTTCTAGGTGGTTGAGCGTGCTGTTCTCATCAGTTCTGGGTTCAACATACACAGATGCAATAAATAACTTTCGGCCTTTAGTGGCAATCTGAACGACGCTTAGATTAGTGGATGAATGTTTGGTCATGCCTAAGGTGGCAGCAATTCCAGATTTAATAATTATGCATGCTTTGACCCTATCTTCACCAGGGAATTGATGGACCTCGTACCCAGGTATATTTTTTACTACCTTTTGATTACCCACATACGGTTCACTTACCAAAGCTATTGTGTATTCCTGTGATATAAAATAGTTAATGAATTCATGGTAGGCCCTATAACTCCTATCTACATTACACTGTATTATACGCAGTGATTGCTATAACCCATAGTCTATCCTGCTTATTACCCTACTCCTCATCGCGGCTTTAAATGGGCAGTTGTCTGAGGTAGCCGAGTGTTTTGTGTCTGTTGCATTTTTACTATGACTCTTCTTGCTGCAGTTACAACATCTAACTTCGTCTTCGTTGATTTTGGCGGGGCAATTAGCAAAATTATGGCCTTCCTCGCCACAGTGTGAGCAGGGGTTGGTATCGCTAATGCAGTACCTTTTCAAATGACCAAATTGTAGGCATTTATAGCACTGGAGGAGTGGTACAAACTCCTCCACGTGCACCCTTTGGTGGTCTATGTTGATCCTCCCTAGCTCCATCATTTTCCTCCAAACCCGGGGTGAAGCGAGAAAAACTGCATTATACAGTTTGATGTTCCTATTTTGCCTCTCAAATCTAAACCGTAATTCGTCCGTGGCCGGTTGCAGCGCTTCAATGTCCGGGTTTTGATTGATTATAAGCTGCGTCAGTTCTTCCGCTGGTGTTTGTTTATAGACTCCTTTCAATACCACCATAGGCTGTAATCTTCGAGATGGTTCGGCGCGAATATCTTTTGAGTGCTGCAACCGTTTTAATGTCTCGTCTCTTTGGTCGGTGGTATCGAATTCGACCCTCAATCTGTTTTTTCCCACCGGCTGAACCCCAGCTGGCGCATAATTGACGCCCTTAAAATTTATGTTCTTTCGCCAGCTCTCTGCCACCTCCTGTCGATTTTTGTCTTCGGTGATGGGGTAGATAATTATAGAAGGTTTGGATTGGCCAGTCGGCGCGTTTTTTGTGACTTGGGCGTACGAGGGACGCCCCCGGGGCGTTTGCTGTGTGCAGGGTGTTTGCTGCTGCTGCTTGTTAAACTTATGCAGCTCCTCTCGCACACAAGCCGCAATTTCCCTTTTTAGGCTCTCAGGCGCCAGAGAATTCGAATTCTAAAACAGTGAATATCCTGGAAACCAGTGGTCGGATTTGAACGGGGAAGGTGTCAGATTAAAGAGCTCGACGAGCTGCAACTATTGAATCTAAAATTGGGACGGTAGGTGCACAGACGGCGAAACGGTGAAGATGGTGAGTTTTACAAAAATTAAAGTTATAAAAATGTCTATAAAAAAAAACTAATTGAAATTTTTTATTTATTTTCAGGTGGCTGTATAGGCGCTGGAGAGCTGTTTTAAACAAGGTATCAATCACCAAGATAGGTCGAAGGGCGACTTGGGAATGTTTGATTGAAAATTTAGATGATATGTTTTATATGGAAAAAAGGACTTTACCTTATTAGCTCGGTTCCTATTGAAATTTAATAAATTCGGATTTTTTACGAAAAAAACAATGTAATTACGTGAATTAGAATAAAACTAAGATAATATTAAAATTTATAATGAGTGAGAAAGTTAATAGTTTTAGAGTTATTAAAGGATTTAGATATCAAATAATTAAAGTATGAAGAATTCTAAAACAG